>JAHBCN010018004.1:0-17583 GCA_019359885.1 Listronotus oregonensis
TTTTTTTCTAGGATTTTTCGGCGTTTTGTTGCCAAATCTTCTTCGTCAGATTCATCGCAAATGTCGTTTTGAACGGTGTGAATCTCGAAAGTTCCCGCTATTCTCCATTCTGCCTATTTTCGATATTTTCCGGGTCCTCTGAAAAATCTTCCTCGTCTGTGAGTTGATCTACCTTTGGTGGAATGTAGACAGCGTCGACTTGTTCTAAAAATCACAAATTATTGTTGTATGTATAATATTGTATATATAATAAAAAAAGGTACCAGAAATACTTATACCAACTTCAACTTCCAGCTCATTTACAACATCCTCTAAGGCCAACTCTAACTCCTTTTGAGTAAGAAATTTTCTCATTTTTTGCAACAAACAACAACTCTTATTACAAGTAACACGCACTCGATTAGATGCAGGCTCAAACTAAATACAATATTGTATGACTAGTCGATTTAGTTATCTGCCCGAGAAAACTTGTCCTGACACGCTTGCGACGGGTTCTTATTCGGCCGGTGATGCGTGACGGAACAGCAAATTATGACCGATTTAGAAAAAACCTGGTTCAACTGGCTTCGGTTTTCAATTTTATGGTGTTATTTGAAATGTAATTAGTGTTAAAAAATACAAAACTTTAAAATTAAAAACATTAAATAGGACTATTTGATTTTTAGAAATTTGCGAGTCTAATATAAGAAAAAAATCCGGATTTTTAAAAAATTCGTACAAAAAAGCAAATGAAAAATTTCTTTAAATTTATTCAGTCACTTTTGTTCAACCTTGCGTCAATGGTATCAACCCATATTTCAGGCGAAAAAAGCACTATTTTTTGTAAATAAATAATTAGTACAGTGTTGCGTATACACATCACTGGCCATAAATGGGTTAAGAACACTTGTCTAGTAAAAATCACATTAAAAAAATATTAAATTACGCCTAGTATTTTAAAAGATATTAAAAAAAAATTCTAGGGGCGTCTCTTATGTACCTGTATTCTCCGGAGGGGAGGATCATAGGAAAAAAGTTTATGGGAACTTGTCGTAATATTTCTAGGTTTTCTAGTAGATTCCGAGAATAAAATATTGAAATTTCATTAGTTGTGGAGATTTTTTTTTATAAAAACATAATTTACTCATTCACAAACTCCATTTATATTAAAAAATATTCACAAGTGAAATACAATAAAATAAAAAATATATTTTTTGAACAAGGAAGGATTTAAACAATAAAAGAAATTGGTAGAGAAAAATACATTTTTTTTCAATGAAAAGGTTGGTTAAAATACCCACAACGGTAATTGCGACCTAAACAGCATTTTCTGCGCCAAGAAATTTATACACACAGCTCTGTTCTCAAGTCAATTTAAAGTTTAAATATGTTTTCAAACGTACGTTTAATACGTAGCAGGGACCATGATATATTGGGGTTTTAAATTGAGAATTCCTGCTATACCGACAATGTGTGGAAAATTGAAAAAGGTGGTTTTTACACACGAAAATGTTTAATTAGTTTATGTTGGTACATTTAGGTTCGATATCGCATTTTTAATTTTTAGTATTATTTTGGTAAACATATTTTCTTGTGAAGTTTTTAATAATTAGTTCTCTTTTAACAGTACTACTAATTGTAAGCCATTCTGTAGAATGCAATTTTTTAAAAATGCATAGATTTGCATAAAAATTTTGTATTAAGCTTAACTTGCCCTCCTATTTTTTAAGGGTACCCTTTATTACTAAAACCTATAAAATTATACATTAAAGCTTTAGTTGAGTAAAATTTGACTCAAGTAAGTTGAAAAAGTAGTATTTTGTTTCTTTGGAACATTATTTAAAATATTTCAGCCTTTTAAAATCAACCCCTAATTTGCTCGATTTGGAAAAAAAATACACTAAAAAATTAATATATTATTACCGTGTTTTGCATGAAAATATGGAATTGAGCTTAACATATCCTCCTCTTCAAAATCTCCTTTATGCTGAAGGTCGCTTTTGTTTTTTGGGTGTGAAAACTACACCTTATTTCAAAAACTTTCCAAACTTTCATATTAAAGCTTAATTCACATAAAATTAGGCTCATATAAATTGAAAAATAAGTATTAAATTCTTTAAAACTTTTTTTGTTATATTTTAACCCTTGAAAATCAACCCCTATTATGATTTATTAAAAAAAAAAATTACCCTAGAAAAATTAAGAAGTTCTAATATTTTAATCCTTAAAAATTAACCCCTTACAATATTACAATGCCAAAAATAGTATAAAACCACGAATGTTTTAAAAAGGCATCGGATCGCTTTTAAAATGATCCAAAAAATTGATTTTGTAAGCATAACACCTTCAGTAAAATAATAAAAAGTTCTTTATGTTTTACCTATCTGACTATTATTGATCTATAATACCTTAGAAACGGAATATGTTATGATAGCAATAATACCTGCTATCACACCTAGGGCATTATAAGCGGGCATTATAATAATGCCCGCTTATAATCCTAATCTAATATGGAAATTTTATTGCTTATCAATTTTATTTCTCTCAGAATAAAAGATCAAGTTTATACAAAAAATAATTTTTCTTTAGCAATACTAAAAATTAAACTTTATTTCCAAATTAAAAATTACAATTTTGAAATGTCCCGGAAAATGTAGCTGATCCCACTATAGAATGGTCGGTGTTTTTGTGATGGTAGCAGCGGTGGTAGCACTAACGCTATTTTGTATAAAAGAACAGTCCATTAAAGAATTTTCAATAGTCGATACGGAATTAACCTCGGAATTAACTAAATTGGCAATCATTTTGGCTACTTTGTTTTTGGATGAAATACTTTCTTCTATATATCCTTCAGCTTGAAGAGCCCATTTCCCATGTTGTTTTAGGTTTCAAACGAAGCACCTGCCTCAACAAGTAAAGTTGACGATTTGCGACCCATGGCCGGTGTAACTTCTGCATTATCCAGTTTTAAAATTTTGCGATCAATGTTGGGACGCTTCCTATAGTATTTTTTCCAATGGGTTGTACTGTCCGACCCTTTCTATAGGTAAGAAAGAATCTATTTTATTAGCTGGTTTAATGTTTGTACTTTTTTATTAAATTTAAAGCGCCTAAATCTTCTTCAATGATAGTAAAACTTTTTGAAGTTGAAGTTTTAGTTTCTGGTACCTTTATAACCAAGACTGTTCCTCTATCTTCAATGTCATCAATGGTCATCAAAACACCCTTACCAATATGACTTTGTGTACCAAGTAGATATCATCAGGAGCCTTCTTTAAATTTTAATATTTGTTCTCCTTCCAAACTTTAGACTTCTTCGGGACGTATCCTTTCGACTTAACTTTTAAAAAAGATATGAGACGATGGTATTGCGAAATGTCATATTTTCTAGACCATCAACGTAGACCTTAGGGTGGAATACTTGGTCCAGAAGGTTCGGACTGTTTTTTTTCCGACTAAAAAAATAAAGTTTGTTAAACATATGTATTAAAATAAAATTAATAACTTACCAGTTCCTGGAAATATGCCATTAAAACGTTTTCGGTTATTTGAAGTTGGTTATCTTTCCAAATACCAAATATGCCATAATCCCGATCATACTGTTGCCTTGCTTTAACTGGCAAAGATTTTCAGTCCATGGCCTTTTCTCTTATATTTTTGGAATTTCTTCCATTTTGAGCAAATCGTTAAAAAAAAATGCCAACTGACTAACGATAGAAACATCAAAGTCAAACAACACCGTTTACCCTCCGTATACGGTACAGGTGCAACTTATTTTTATATTGCGAATAAATAATATAATTAGTCATTGAAAAACTCTTTTTGGGAAAACATAAAGCATTGTATGCCCACGGGCTTTACTGGTATAATGCCCATCGGTCGAAATCCAGCCCTCGGGCTATTTCAAGGGCATTATAGTCCCCACCCTTGGTCTAAATAGCTATTAAAAAACCATTTTGTTGGTTTTTTAAATTTTAGGTCCTATATATTAAAACAGTTTAAAACTCTTATTTTTTAAAGGGGTGAGTTTAAAGAGTTGAAACAAGGTAGTGCTCGTATACACACGCGTTTTAAACGTTTATATCTTACTCAATTTTTTTCATACAGTAAATTTAAAAAGGGCAAAATGTTTGTAATTTAAATAACTACGATTTGAAAGTCAAGTAATTTTTACGTATCTCACTTAGTTTTTAAGTTATTTTGAAGAAAAGGTTATTTTTTATGAAAATTCTGGAATTTGACTTTCACTTGCAGCTTCATTTTTTAAAATTAATTAATTTAATTCCGTTAAAATTTTAGAATGTTTTTATGATACATAGATAAATTGAATTGATTTTTGATTTTTTCTTTTTTTTTACTTAGAAAATGTTGGTCTAACCTTATTTTAATCATAACTCACTCAATTTTTATAATATATACTTTTTTTAGAGAAACGTCTTTGCAAATGCTTCAAAAGAGTTGTTATTTACGAGTATCTTCCCCGAAAAATACGTAAATTTTGCGTTATTTGCCTTTGAAACTCTGAAATTTTGTCTTTGATAAATAACTAGTGATGAGCGAGATCGGTCTTGGTCTTGCGGTCTTGGTCTTGGTCTTGCAGCAAGACCAAGCCGAACAAGACCTTCTCGCTTGCAAGACCAAGACCAAGACCGGGGTATGCAAGACCAAGACCAAGACCGAGGGGTGCAAGTCTACGCAAGACCAAGACCGACCTGCAAGACTCTTGCACTTTTGTCGCTTTTTTTAAATTATAATATTTAATTTTTATATTCAATATACAATATTTCATACAGACATGACAAAAAATGTGTCGAGATCTGCCTAAAAGGGCGATTATTTTATGAGTAACAGGTTTTTTTAATAAAATAATAATTAAATCGATCACTTCGTTTTTTAATAAAATTATCTAGAACATGTTTCAAAAATAATAAGATTGTGACTCAATGGTCCGACAAAGCTCGATATCTCCAAAACCGTTTACGACAGAGAAAAACTAAAAGTACAAAAGTTATAGAAGCTGAAAATTACTTACCTATTCCTAATTTTTTTAAAAAAATTAGGTATCTAGTGATGCCACTTACTGGATCAAAAATGTCCAAAATCCAGAAAAACATTATTTTTGTGCCACACTGAAAGTGGCATCATTAGATCTCCTTTAAACTAAGATATAAATGTAAAAGTGATGGTTTCATAAAAAATATATTTGTCATTTTCTATAGGAATAATTTTTATATAAATGGATTTTAAATTTCACTTCCGGTTTAGACGGAAAAGTCAAAACAATACCAAAAGTATAATGAGACGTCATTTTTGTCAAAACCGAAAATGATATATAAAAACCATCTACGTCGACATTGTACCTATATGACAGTTCAAAATTTCAGCATAATATACAGGAAGCGATTTTTTAAATTAATGTTTTGCTATAATTTTTTTCTATTTTAGGTTAAAAGCTAAAAATAAGGAAGTTTTCTTAAGTGGTGGTGGATTTTTAAAAAATTCTGAAATAGAAAATAATTTTACATTTTACGCCCTTTTTTCTATAATTTTTGTATATTCAGTTTTTTACCATTATGAACGGTTTCGGATATATCGATCTTTGTCGCACTATCGAACCACCTTGTATATGCAGAATGTTTATAAAGTATTTGTACAAACTTTGTACGGCAAATGTTTGACTAATTTGAACATAGAAAGTTTATTTGAACTGAAAAGCTTTCCAAATACCTTTTTTTTTTAATTAGAAACCAATGTTTACATATCAGAATCATTTTCATTCAATTTCACATCTGGTTGAAATTAAAAATTTTTTTCTGCCTCAGAGTACTCAGTATTGTAATTTTATATGCTTCTTCAAAGAAAATTTAAATATTTCCCATCACTAAAATGAAGCGCTATTAAATAAACCCCTACATTTAAAATATCCTTTTAATCAAATAATTTAAATGTACATGTAAGGTTAAAATTGGTATATTTTAAAATTTTAAAGCAAAAATATAGTCTCCATCTTTATTTATTTGAAAGTATTAAAAATATATATATTTTATTAAGATTGCTTAGTTTAAATTATTACTATCAAAAAAGCAAAACCAACCAAGACTCTTGCAGCAAGACCAAGACCAAACTAGCCTGGTCTTGGTCTTGGTCTTGCTTTGCTCATCACTATAAATAACAGCTAACATTTAACAAACCACAACTTGGTTTGCATTGATCCCACAGCAATAACAAAAAAAACATTTTACTCGTTTTTTTTAAGCTACAATTTTGTTATTTACAATTTTTTGATAAAATGCATACTTATCGAGTTATTTCCATAAAAACGGCCAAAGATTTTGATTTATCGACGAAAAACTTCGACTTTCGATCGCGAATAACTCGAAAAGTATGCATTTTCCAAGAAAATGCATAGAACATTTTTTGCTTAGAAATCATTTTTCCTTTGATTTGTGTGTATAAATCTGTTATTTTTGTAAAAAGGTGATTGATATCCTCTGGAAATAAATCAGGAGGTCTTGAAGGCCATAATGTGAGCTTATGTATTCTTACGGAAAAAACACCGTTTTTTTTCTATCAAATTCCTTTTTTATTTCACATTCGAATAATTCTCATATAGTCATACTTCAGAGCAATTAAAACTTCTAATTTGTCCTCTTCACAAATAGTTTCAAACGGCCCTTTTTTCAGACTGTCTGCATTTAAAACCGCCGTTGCCAGAAAGTAATTATGACCAGTAATTACGACTTTTATTACATTTATTACGTAAACGGCATGTTTCTCGTCAACATCAAATTATGCAGCTATGTTCTTGAGTTTAATATAAAGTTTAAATGTACTTGTCGAGGAATACATGTCTGATTCGCACACCAAAACTAATTTAGTTTTTCGTTAATTGCTTTTACACAAAACAGGTTTAATGCTATTAAGGTATGCTAAGATTAGCAGATGACAAAATATTAACTTTATATGTGGCACTGGTCCTTTAGATATGCTATGCTATATGCTATGGAGTCTAGCTGCCACTCTATTTAGAATTCTTTCAGAATAACCGGTTGTTATTACAGATAGTGCCGAAAATACATCATAGAGAACCTGCGTAAAAACTAGTGGCGCTTCTTTCGTTAGTTTTGTATAGTCTGTCTCAAAGTATATCTTTATGGCTTTTGACGGACCATACCCCAATAAACCTTTAACAATTTTATTACCTATAGTCTTGAGTATTAACCATTAGGCATATAAATATTTTGGCTAATATTTTAGTGGCAGTGTTGAATATCCATTTTTACTGTGTGTTTCGAAAAAGTTGTTTTACGAGAATATAACTAGGTCGCGTCGAAATCATTTGTCATTAGATACAAAACAGGTTATGAAAAATGTGTATGAAACTTTAATCAGTAGAGGTCTAATTAAACAAGAAGCCTTAAAAAAAAACCCGTCTACTTACAAAAACTCCAATATCATTGATAAGGGATATTATTATTAGTGAAGAATTGAATAAAAGAAAAAAGCGTAGTGATTTTCAATCTCACCGTATAGACAATAGTGATCAGGACCTAATAAGAAGGAAAATATATTGTCTTTATGAAAGCGGAGTTGTTCCTACCTTGGATAAACTGAAAAAAGAAGCTAGACGAAGACGAAACCAATATAAATATTAGCCGTGCCACCCTCCATAGAGTTGTTTGTAAAATGGGATTTAAATATCGCAAAATAGACAAAAGACAAGTAGTAATGGAATCGCACAGATTACGCACCTGGAGATTTAATTACCTTCAAGAAATTAAAATATATAGGTTAGAAAACAGATCTATAATTTACCTTGATGAAACATGGTTCGATACACACGACACAGTATTCAAAGGATGGGTTGATTCTAGTCAAAACTGTCAGACGAAAGCACCTTCAAATAAAGGAAAACGCATAACCATAATACACGCTGGTTCAGAGGACGGATTTCTTTCAAACTGCTTGCTGTTGTCGGCAAAGAATATTAAGTATGAGCTTGGATTATCATGAGGATACAAGTGCAGAACTTTTTAAAAACTGGTTTCAAAATTATCTTTTAAAAAATATTCCAAACAACAACCTTTAAAGCGTGTCATGGATAACGCAAGCTACCACAGCCGTCTGCTTTACAAAGCACCAGCTTCATCAAGTTCAAAAACTGAAATCCAGGGAAAATTTGTTAGAAAATGATAATTATTTTGAATTCAGTTACAAAAACGTATCTTTTGGAAGTCCTAAATTCATATAAAATTAAAAAACAATATGTATGTGATAATTTGGCTGAACAGGCTGGGAATACTGTCTTAGGGCTTTCTCCGTATCATTGTATATTGAACCCCATAGAGCATTTGTGGAACGAAGTAAAATCAAAGATCAGAGCAGAAAATTTGACATCTACCCCTTTAAATCCCAGTGTTATAAATTTGATAAAAAAAATGTAATTACTAACATACCAGTTGAGAGCTGGAAAAATTCACTAAAACATTATAAAAAAGAGGACTTTTACATTTCTATCAAAACAACATAAATCCTATTTATTGAATCTCAATGATAACCCTAATAATGAAACAGAATTAGATTTAGATATTTAGATTAAAAATGTAATTATGTATAGATAATACAGTTATAAATTTATTAAAACTTTGCATATATATTTAATTTCTTAATGTAATTTTAAGATTATACTTACCTAAATAGATAATAAATTATAAATCTTTATATTATTAAACTCCGTCCCTAATGTTCTGTTCTTTAATACCTACCGATCCGCAATTTTATTGTTGTCGGCAGGTATAATCCATAAATGATGGCAAGAGCTAACACGGTATACTTTAAGACAGACTATACAGTCTATACATTCGTACGTGAGGTTCCTGCTTAGACTTATGTTTTCAATAGCGATGAAAGGATGTTGTAAACATCTTAAATGTATTTATACACAACGAGCATATATTTACTAAGAGGCAGCCTTACCGTTTGGCAGTGCGGAGAAAAGAGATATAGTATAACGTTTCTTCATGACTCCAACCTGCCGAATGATTGACGCGGCGAGACCGACCAATCAGCACGCAGGCCCAGGGTATATATATATATATATATATATATATATATATATATATATATATATATATATATATATATATATATATATATATATATATATATATATATATATATATATATATATATATATATATTTTAAAAATATATATATTTTTTATTTTTTTTTTTAAAATTTTATAAAAATATTTTTATATTTTTTTAATTTTTTTTATTTTTTAATTTTTTATTTTTATTTTTATAAAAATTTTTTTAAAAAATATTTTTTTTTTAAAAATTTTTATTTTTATTTTTATTTTTAATTTTTAAAAAATAAAAAATATTTTTATTTTTTAATTTTTTTTTAAATACAAAATTTTATATATAAAAATTTTAAAAATATTTTTATATTTTATTTTTATTTTTATTTTTATTTTATTTTATTTTTATATTTTTTTTTTATATATTTTTTAAAAATATATATTTTTTTTTTAAAAGGGTTTAAATTTTTTTGGGGACTGTGATTTAATAATATTTTTCGGAGATTTTTTTTCGGGGTTTGCAGTCCTTCAAATTACAATAAAAAAAAGAAAATTTTTTTCCGGGGAATTTTTTTTTTTTTTAAATTTTTTTTAATTGGGGGCCCCAAATTTAGCCTTTTTAAAATAGTTGTAGTAATTGCAAAAATTTTTCTAAATTTTAATTTTAATTCAATCACAAAAGCTTCCCTTTAAAAATTTTCTTTTTACATTTACGTACAGGTATATACATCAAAAAAAAAAATTTTTTATTTGAAAAATTTAAAAAAAAAAGCCTTTTTAAAATTTGGGAACATTTATTTTAAAAATGTTTGTTGTTGGCCCTTTAAGTTTTTTTATAGGGGGGAACTTTTTTTTTTAAATTTTTTTTTTTAAATTAAATTAAATTTTTTTTTTAATTATAATAAAAATTTTATTAATTGTCTAGTGTCTTTTTATATTTATTGACCAAAAAACAATAAAAAAGCTCAAAAAAAAAATTTAAAAAAAAAAAAAAATTTAAAAAAAAAAAGTTTAAAACCCCTTCCTTTTAAAAAAAAAATAACAACATTTTTTTTCCCCAACAACAAACAAAAATTTTCCCAAAGTAAGATCAGTAAAAAAAAAATTTAAAAATGTGACGTTTCCCTTTTCGGTCTGGGTTTTCCTTTTTTTTTAGTTTATTTATATGGGGGTTTAAAATGAAATTTTTTTTTTTGTTAATATACCTGCCCGTAAAAAATTTAAAAGTTAATTATAAGGAAATTTTTCATTTAATGAAAAAAAAAAGAATTTCGAAAAAAATTTGGGAGCCTACTACCTATTTGAAAAACGGGGAAAATTTTCCCCAACTTTAAAAACAATTAAAAAAAATTTCCCCCAAAACCTTTTTTTTTTTTTTTTCCTTTTGGTTTTTAAAAAAAAAAAAAACCCAAAAAAAAAAAATTTTTTAAAAAAAATATATATATAAAATTATAATATATATATAAAATTATATATATATATATATATATATTTTATATATATATATATATATATATATATAATTATTTCCCTTTCTTTTTTTTGCACAAATGTTCGCTTCATTTGCTAAAAATGAATACGTTTTATGTTGTTTCCAAAATTAAAAACCCTTTTTTGATTAATGAAAAAACATAATATTTGTTCAGTTTTTTTTCCGAAATAAAAAAATTTTTAGTAAATTTTTTTTTAATTATGATTGTGTTAAACCACGTATTGATGAAAAAAAAAAGGGTTTTCCTTTTGATAAGCCACAAGAGTCATATTCAATCGCATTCTCCTTTTTTTTTAATTAATTCCCCCCCATCAGTTGTGAACCAGTATAAAACTTCGTGGCTTTCCATAGTTTTAAACTTAGAAGAACAAAAAAAATTTTAAAAGGGGGCTGACAATGGATAATATGTTCATTTCATTTTTAAACAACAAACCCCAAATTTTTCACTTTGTTCAACAAAAGTTTTTTTTAATAGATAATCTTTTTTTGGTGTCATTTTTAAAAAGAAAAGAACTTTTTTAGAAAATTTTAAATTTTTATAAGTTTTTTAAAAATTATTGAAAGACAGAATAAACCTCGTGACTTTTTAACCCCTCCTATGAAAATTGTTTTTAAAAAAATATGCGAAACATTAATAATTTTGACCTTAAAAAAAGGGTTTTAAAAAAATTTTAAAATTTTTTTTGGATTACATTTATTTAACAAAAGTAAGGGGGTTTTTAAAAAAATTTTTTTTGAAAAGTTAATTTGGTCAATAAAAAAAAACAAAAAAAAATTTGGTATGTTTGACTTGATATACAAAAAAAAAAAATTACCCCCCGATTTAATATGGTAACACTATTGAAAATTTAAAAAAAAAAAAGTGAATAGCCCCTTTTTTTTTTAATAAAAAATACAAAAAACCTTTTTTAAACCCCCAAAAAAAACAAAAAAAAAAATCAATAAAACAGATAAAAATTGTTTAGAAAACTATAATTATATAGAAATGCTATTACAAACCTCAATATGTCAGCCCCAAAAACCCCCAAAAAAAGGAACTGGCCGGCTACAAATGTGTAAATAAAATCGAGTTTTCTAGTCCGTTCTGCGCATGATTTAAGACCCTAAGTAATGACTACCGCTACAGGGTACGGAAAATTTTTCCCCCCTAAAATCTAACTTCCATATGAAGGTCAGGGGGGGTTTTTATTTATTATAAAATTTTAAAAATTTATTTTAAAATCAAAAAAACTAATTTTATTAACCCAATTTATAGTTCTTTTTTCCCAAAAAAAAAAATTTTTTAAAAATTTTTTCCCCCTTTAAAACCCCAAAAACAAAATTTCGTTAACAATTTTTTCCCTTTTTTGCAAATTTATTAAAAAAAATTTTTTGATTCACTGATTTCCGCCAAATAAATTCACTGGGGTTTAAATTTTTTTTAATTAATTGTTGTTATCCCAGATTTAAATTTATGCACTAAGTTCAAAAATTAACTTTGTATGAAACAGGAAACCGTTGAAAGGTTTTTTTTGGGAAAAAAAAACCCAGTAGGATTTTTGGGGGGAAAAAACCCCCTTTTTTTGGGCTCGTCTATATTATAAAACCCCAAAGTTTCCCCCAAAAAAAAGTCATACTTTTCCATTTAAAAAAAAACAATATTTTATTTTTTTTCATTTGACTTGCCAGGGAAATTTTTAAAATATACAGTTAATTGCACTTTGATAATTCATTGTGGGCCCCCCTTTTTTTTTTTTTTTTTTTTTTTAAAGAAACATTTTTACTAAAACGTTTTGTTTAAATGAAATTTTTTCCCCTTTTTTAAAAGTTTTATTTAAAAAGGGTTTTTTTGGGTATTCATAAATTTATATTGATATTAAGGTTTCCTTTATACTTTTTTAAAAACTGATAGTATTGGCAAACCATTTAAATGTGTTTTCAAATTACACAGGCCCACAATATGAAGTCAAAATTGGTGGTAAAAGCAAATAATCGAGAAAAGTTGTAATTTCAGTTTCCCTTTTTTTTAAATAATCCAATATCTTTTTTTAAAGTCAAACAGATCAAGCTTTTTTTTTCTTTTTTTTAATCCTAAAAAATCGTCCGGGCGGGATGGCATACCTGCAATCTTTTTAAAAAAAAATTGAATTTGCCCCCATCGCCTTTTGAAGCTTTTACGACAGGGGTTTTTTTCCCCCGGATTTTTGGGGAAAGCAAAAAGTATGAAACCCCCCCCCCAAAAAGGATAAAAAAACTCTCCCTTCTAACAAAAATAAGTGACAAAAAATTAACCCCCCCAATTTTAAAATGGTTTTTTTTTAAATTTTTTTTTTTTTTATAAGTACTTAATGAAGCATAATAAGTAAATTTTAAAATATTGCATTTTTAAAGCCCTTTTTTAAAAAAATGTGTGGATGCACCCCAACGCGTTAGGCATGCTTCTGATCAGGGGGTCAATTTTTTTTTGTGGTATCTCATTCCAGGCAATCACCAACTACCCCGAAGAAAACCTAGAGTCTGAGGAGGACGTTGAAAATTTAAAAATCCTCCCCCTCATATTCACACGTTTCAATTGGGGATAAGTGGGGGAAATGGGGGCCAATGTTGTAACTTTTTTTAAAAAAGTCCATTGTGACTTTTGCAACAGGGGGGCTGGCATTATCTTGTTGGAAATTTGGGGTTTACCCCGGGTGTCGATATGGTACAAGGGGGGTTTTTGGGGAAATTTTTAGATAAACGCTGCGCGGTCTTTCCCCCTGATGAAGATTAGGGGGACCTGAAACCAAGCTATAGCCCCCCAAACCATAACTCCAAAAAGGGGGTGATGAACATGTCTTTCAAAAAAAAACTGTGGATTCCTCCCCCTTTTTTTACGTCGTCTTCTAACCCTGGCTCGACCATCGTGTGCCTAAACAAAATCGAGACTCGTCACTAAAGACAATACTGTTCCATTCCTGATACCAGAGTGACCGTTCTCTGTACCACTCAAGGGGGGTTACGTCGGTGTTCTGGAAAATTAAAAAGGAGGGCCCCAAATTTTCGGGGGGAAAAACCCAAAAAAATTTTTATTTTTCGGAAAAGTTGCATGCCAATAGGTCTTTATTTTTGCAAAAAACCCCCAATTTTCAAAGGGCCCGGTAAGGAGAAACGGGCCCTTCAAGAATAATCTTAGGCAGATCTTTTTTGGTCTGTTGTTCTACGGCGGCGTCCAATTTCCCTTTTTTTTTCGCGTACCCCCCCCTTTTTGGGGAAAAAAGCCGACAACACCTAACCACAGTGTTTTTCACTTTTTTTACCTAACTGCAATTTCCCGAAAAAAGTCCAGCTTCCCGGGGAAAAACCCCCATCGGCCCCCCTCAAACTCAATTTTAAAAAGACGAAATCGTACAGGTCTCCGTACTCTAGGGATCGTAACCAATCGTAAAAAATGTCAAGAACCAAAATCCGCCAAATTTGAATCTTTACTGCTTTTTCAATCTTCATTTTTGATTGTTAGTAAATTTTAAAAAAAAAAAATATAAAAACCGAAATCTCAGAGTGAAAAAGGGTGCAAATTCCATCAATTGTTTTTTTTTAGTAAGATAAAAAAATTTTTACCAAATTTATTAAAAAAAAACCATTTAAACTGGGGGGTTTGGTTTCTTTTCTTTTGTATATATACCAATTCTTCTTTTTGTTGTTTGCAAAGTAAGGGGAAAAAATTTTTAATTCCCAAACTTAAAAAATCTGGAAAAACACAAGACCACATTGAAAAATATGGATTTCGTCTCAGAAGATCCCAGCAAATTTTTTTTTTTCCCTTTTCTCCCCACAACTGGAAAAAACCCTTTTTTAGTTTTTTGGGGAGTCCCAGATCATTTTCTTGACATATCCAAAGCTTTCGATCAGGTCTGGAAAAGATGATCTTCTTAACAAATTTTTTTTCTTAGGGGTCTTTCACCTAAGCTTTTTTTTGGGATCCACCCTTCCCCTTTTTAATCGACGTATATCAGTTACTGTGATGGTCATTCTTCCAGCTTCTACCAAATTAACCCCGGGGGGCTCCAGGGCTCAGGGGGTTGGGGACCCACGCTGTTTCTTCTACACATTAACGATCTTTTTTTCCTCCCCCAATCAATCCCATTCTTGCTGACGTTTTGTATTTTTAGTATTAAATTTTTTTTGCCCCATGTAATTTTTTTTTGGGAAAAAAAAGGGGGTCAATCAGAATTTTTTCACAAGCCCCTTTAAAAATTTTGGGGAAGGGGGGCCCCAAAAAAACCCTTTTTCGGGTTTTGGGTTTTTCTTTTTTGCCAAAATTTCAGAAAAAGGGGGGCCGTTTAATCTTGTCGGCGTTACTTTTGAGAAAAAAACCCTTTAAATGGCAAAAACTATTCACCATAGCCCGGCAGTTTAAAAGCTTTTTTTTTTCCCCGGGGAAAAATTTTCTTTTCAATCTTATACCCAATATGTCCCCCAAATCAAATTTCTTTAGAATATTGTTCCCATGTCTGGGAAATGGGTCCCCCATAACATTTTGCATTCTGGACCCTTTTTTAAAAAAGGGGGTTTCCCTTTTTTTAATAATCCCCCGTTTTACGAAATGTTTTTTCTGGGGTTGTCCGGGGAAATTCCTTTTCTAGGGGGTTTCAACAGAGCAAAACGTAGTGCAATTTTTTTGCCCCCTTTTTCAATTCAGTTAGAGAGACCCATTTTTCCCCTTTCTTCTTTCCCTTTTTTCCCCCCGAGTGTGAAGACTGTGTTATGACTGCTTCCAAAATTTTTTTCCCTTTTCCTCCCAACCCCCAAAAAATTTTAAATCCCGTGTGAACAAACTCCCCCCCCCAACACACTTCAAAACCCCCGGGATTTTAAAATTTTTTGGCATCAGCCTTCGTGAACTGTCCCAAGATAAAAAAAAAAAAAAAAACAATAAAAAAATTTTTCCCCTTTTAAAAATTTTGTTGTATTTTTAAAGGGGTTTAAAATTTTTTTGGGGCCCCCTTTTCGTATATTTCAAAAAAAATTAGCTATTGACCCCGTTAATGCCCTTTTGCACACTAAAAAGGGAAAAAAGAATATTCGATAACACATTTAGTAAAATCCAGGACAATGCGGAAAATTTCCCCTTTTACGACTATCGCAAAAAAATTTGATTAAATTAAATTTATTTAAAAAAACCATCTTTGTTGGTATTGGCCTCGATTGCGTATGCCCGGTTTTGGGTGTCCCCGAATAGTGGGCAATTTTTTTGGGAAATTTAAAAGAAAACCCTTGGGGAAACCCCCCAAAACATATTTAGCTTTAAAATTTGGGGTTTTTTAGGGGCGGGCTAGCTCTTTTTCCCAAAAATAGCAATATTTTTTTAAAAACCCCGTATGATAAAGGATAACAGTAATATTTTTTTGGGGGGCTTTAACCCCTAAAAAAAGGGGGCCCTTTTTTTTTACATCGATGATAAAAACCTTTTATAAATAAAACACCGCAATGGTCTAAGGGTATTCCTATTTTAGGGATATAAATCAAAAAAAATTTAAAAAAAAATCCAAAAAAAAAAATAATTTATGAAAAAATTTTTTATATTCTGTACAAAATGAATATTTTTTAAATTTTAAAAAAAGGGGGAAAAAAAAAAAAAAACCAGTGGGTACAACCATTTTTTTATTTCAACTAAATATCAAACAAATTAAAAGTCATATTCTAAACCAAAAAAAATACAATTTTTTTATAATGATGAATTTTTTTTAAAAAAGAGATGACCTCCCCGGGTTTATCACTGCGCGACACCTTTTTTTGGGAATCAAATTTTAAAATTTGTCCATATCTTCCCCAAAGGGGGTGGCAAAAAACCCAAAAAAACATTTAACCCCCGGGGGAAAAGTTGTTCTTGGTTCTGGAATTGAGGGGGTTTTTCCCCCAAAAACCCTTCTTTGTAGCATATCCCATGGGGGGCTGATTGGATTTTGGGCAGGGGATTGAGCAGGCCATGGCAAAACTTTTTTGGGTTTTTTTTTTTTGGGGAAAATGTCTAGGAAGAGGACGAGCGTTGTCGTGCATCAATATAAAGTCTTTGGGCCAAAAAAATCTTTTTTTGGGGAAAAAAAAATGGTTGAAGGGGAAAAACTTCCCATTCCCATTTTTCGGGGTTTTAAAAAAAATTTTAAACCCAAAAAAAAAATCGTTCTTCCGCCGAGTCGGGGGTTTCCCGCCCACACCATTTCCCCCCCCTCTATAACTGTGGGGGGTTTTGAAAATTTTTTCCCAAAAATCTTTTTTTGTCCAGGGGTTTTTTTCCCTATCCCGGCCCCTTTTTTAAAACCGGGGGGGGAACCCAAAAAACCCCCGGGGGCATCTGTAAAAAGAACTGGGGGCCCCCCGATTATTAGTCCCCAAATTTCGTTTCCCCCTTTCCCAAGAAACGAAGGGGCGATTTCCTTAAAAAAGGGGGTTTTTGGGGGTTTTTAATGGTCGTTTTTTTACGTAGTCCACCCCTTTATGCAATCGTTTGAACTGTTTTAAATTTTTTAAAAATTTTTATATTAGCGGGGTTTTTTGTACCCGATTCATTATTTCTAGAACAAAAAACTGTGGGGTTTCTTCTAGCCATTTGCACAATAAAACGATCTTGAGCAGGCCGAGCCCCCCCTGATGGGCTTGGGTGTCTTTTAGAAACATCACCCGTTTCTTTGGGGAAAAAACCCCTAATTTTCAGCAACACGGCTTGCCTAGGGGGCCCGCTTCAACATTCCAACAGCTCGCAACATTTTTTCCCCGGGGTTGGGTTTTGGGGCCCCTTTTTTTGATAAATAAGTAACAGACGGAGTCTATACTCTACTTTTAAAAAAAATACCGACCAATATTTTCAAATTTTAAAACTGATATGTCCACCTACTTTGATTTAAAAACAAGTTTTTGCAAAAAACCCCTTCTTGAACCGTAAAATAAAATAGTTCATTTTTTATACAAAAAAAAAAAAAATTTAAAAAGCCCATCTCTTATCAATATTTTAAAATATTTTACCAACCCAAAACATTTAAAAACGATAAAAACTGTTTACACTCATTGAAAAAA
>JAHBCN010018005.1:0-17521 GCA_019359885.1 Listronotus oregonensis
TGATCCATTTCTCTCCCGCTAATTCATTTCGGAGATACGGGGCGTTTTTCAAATTTTGTTGGTAAAGAAAGAAAAACAAGGTAAACAGCACATCTATGTAGAATTTTACGTAAAATGCAGGGGCGTACTTAACTATTTTTTTTATCAATTACGGTTTTAAAGGTAAAACTCAAGGTTGCTTTTTTTAAATCGGATATCCTGTATATTATGCTCTTTGATTCCCAATAACATTACCTATCCATTAATACCACACACTTTATATTTATTTAAAAAATAATGGTTATTTGTAAAAAATTTAAGGAAAACCTCATAAGATTTAAATTTTTACACCCTGTATAAAATCTACATTGCAATAAAGGGGATGGGTTAAATTTCGCCCTTTTTTTGCTCATCATATTCGTGAAAATCCACAGTTTTAATTTCGGCCATTTTATTTATTCATAATAAGTCCAAGTACCTTTATCTACAATGAATTGGTAAAAAAATCAGAATGGCAAGTACCAAAAAAGACCTTCAAACTTGCTATTTTTATTGAATTTTTACCATTTTACACGTTTTTTATCTTTTATTTTAAAAAATAATATGATGCGCTTTGTGCATCAACTTTGTTTTTTTATTTTGAAAAACGCCCTATATCTCCGTGGCGAATCAAGTTAGCCACCATCTGTTTTCACCTCTGCAGTTGTTTCTCGAAAATCGAACTCCATAATAAGTTATCAGATTTGCTCTATCAATGTAGTTAAAGTTCATAAAATTTTTTGGGATATCTTACTACTAGTAAATTTTATTTAGTTATTTAAAAACTGCTTACCGGTTACATAAAATTTTAATAAACACATTGTTTAGTGGTGAGCAGGTACGCCATTGAAACGAAATCTGTCCGCAATGTAAGTAAGACGTCCAATAAATGGAATAATGGCCATTTTATTTCAATCAATAATCGTAGTTTCAGATGGAAGACAAAACAGATGAGACTAGGTTTGTTTTTATTACATTGAAAGGCCGAATTGTATAGGGTCAAATTGACATTTAGATATGTAGGTCAAAATATATTTGGAATATCCAGTCAAGGCTTGTTATGTTAATACAGTTATTGTTATACCTCTTGTTTTGATAACCATTTAAATGTATACAGGGTATCCAGGAAAATGTGGAAATTCTTCCGAATATAAAAAAAAACGCTTTAAAAGAACACTACAAGTTCATATAAGCTTTTTTCGTATAAGCTCCAATGGAGTCAATTTTAAGACATAAGTATTAAACCACCAAGTATATTCCAATTTTATTTTTAAACGCGCGAACATAGTACTAGCTTACAGTATTTACATGTATTCTAACCTTCACGCGCATCTACTTGTAAAAAACAAAATCATCTAGGGCTTTTTTATCGCACTTCACCACAACTACGAAAAATTCTTCTAACCTGCAGAATACCTATGAGTTTTGCGATGATGGGTTAATTTTTATAATGGTAATCTAGCTGTCCAAAGAAACCTCCAACTGATGAACTACCAGAACTGGCAGAATATCAAAATCTTTCTACACACCAATCTTTCACACACGTTGTTGTCATCATGCTCCAAAACGCACTTAAAATGTTCTATTACTAAGTATTCTCTCTGTGTCTTGATTTTTCATGCATGTTTCAGGAAGAGTCTGTTCAGTACATTTTAAACCCAAATACAAAATTCTCTCAAAATTGTGAACACTTAACATTTATTGGGCTTGAACCCATCATACGGTTTAATTATAACAAAAAATATAACTAAACTTTGTTTAACGCATATTCATTTGTGTTTAATTGATTTATATCATTTAAATTACCGTGCCCCAATATGGCGGTTTTGGATCAGAAAAGTGATTGGCTGTTCAAGAAGGCTGCATAGTCACACACCTTATTTCCTTACATCATGGCTTTCTTCTCTTAATATTAAAAAATCGTCTGGGCTGGATGGCATACCAGCAATCGTCTTAAAAAAATGTGCTCCAGAGCTTGCACCCATCCTAACTCGCCTCTTTCGAATCTCTTACGACACGGGAATTTTCCCGGAGAGTTGGAAAGCTGCACGTGTGCAACCTGTCCCCAAAAAAGGATCCAAAACTCTCTTCTAACTATAGACCTATATCTCTTCTTTCTGTTGTTTGCAAAGTAATGGAAAAAATCATTAATTCCCAAATTTTAAAGTATCTGGAAAACATAAGATCTTACATGATATACAGTACGGATTCCGTCACAGTAGATCCACAGCTGATCTTCTTTCCTTTGTCTCACACAACTGGTCCCTTGAGTTTCTTGGTGAATCTCAGATCGTTGCTCTTGACATATCCAAAGCTTTCGATCAGGTTGGCATGATGGGCTTCTTAACAAACTTCCTTCTTACGGTCTTCCATCTAAGCTTTGCTCTTGGCTTTCCAGTTTCCTTTCTAATCGACGTATATCAGTTACTGTAGATGGTCATTCTTCCAGCTTCTACCAAATTAATGCTGGGGTGCCCCAGGGCTCATTGCTGGCACCCACGCTGTTTGTTCTACACATTAACGATCTTCTCTCTTCCACAATCAATCTCATTCATAGTTTTGCTGACGATAGTACCCTCCACTCTAGTATTCAATTTCTTAAGCCATCGTGTGAACAAACGCCCTCTCACCACACTTAAGACACCCACGGTACGTTAGTACTTAGGCATCATCCTTCGAGGACTGTCCTAAGGTAAAAAAAATATATATTTTTTAAGAATTTAATATGCTTATATCTTTTTAGATTAAAATTAACAAGTTGTTCCATTAAAAAGAATAAGGTTAGGTCCAATAACTTTTTTACCTAACCCCGTATGCTTATTCTGAAAACAGCAGATTGTTCAACAATCATTATAAAGAAATTTTTGTACAAAACATTTTTCTGTATCTCTTTTAACTAAAGAAAATATAAGGTCATTCTGAAATTAACAATGTTTTGATTTTCCCCTGTACCTTTTAGGCGAACAAAAAGTTGCAAATTTTGATTTTACCATTTTAAGTGTAATAGCACTAAAAATTACGGAGATACCCTATAAAAGTATCGAAAATGGGACATTATGTACAAAAAATGATGAGTGGGAGGCCTAAAATCATCATGTCGTTGGAACTATTGCGCGTAAAATCAAGGAAGTTTAAAGGTGTATGGAAGCCAAATACTGTAGAACAAAATTGTCCAGGCGTGCAGGGCAGCGGGAATAGGAGGTTGGCCCGCGGAATTTGCGCAATGAATAGTAGGTCAGGCGGATTCCATAATTCTTTGTTACTATCTAAAAAATTGACATCATCAAATGTCAAATTCCAACATTCACTGTTTTTTTTTAATTTTTTGCACAAAATTGTTGGTTATTAAAGAATACTACTATAGAATATTTAAAATTATTGTGTAATATTAGATTTTATATCATCTGATATAATATGGAAAGAATAGATGGCGCCACTTTACTGCCTTCTATTTAAATGGTCGATATTTTTGGAAGTTTTGTATTTTTACCAAAAATCTTTGTAAATAAATAAAAACACGATTTTTAGATAGATAGATAGATAGATAGATAGTGTAAATGAGTTTAAACTAGTTCTAAGATTCTGGTTGTACATTAAAAAGTGAAATTTTTTTAACTGCTTTTTAGGCATATACTTTTCACTAATAACAAACATTCACGAGACAGAATAACAGTGGTTAAAAATGTTTAGTAACCTTTGGTACCTGAGTATCCATTGTAACAGTGTCCGTTAAATATTATGTGTGTACATTATGTCGAGCTTAAAAAGGTGATAATGCAAGATTAAGAAACCAAAAATCTAATTTCTTTTTAAACAAATGGTATTGTCTCGAAAGTTGCCTCCTCTCCGATTTTGATAAAATTTCGTATACAGGGGATTTTTGGGGCGCTGATTACAAATCTGAAAAACCATTTTTTAGGCAACATTTCATTTCCGAGATCTTCATCATCAAAGTTGAAAATTAAACTAACCTCATTTTCACTATATTCTCCCTTCTTTTCGTACACAATTCTTGATTTATACACTAAAGTGGAACACGATATTTTATAAACACCTTTTAAAACGTTGTATTTTTATTTATTTTACATCTTTTTTCCATTAAATTGCGAACTTTTAAGTTCAAAGGCAGCAGCCATATTTGCTTAAAAAATAAAAGTGTAAAAAAGGTGTAAAATAAACATAAAAAAAAGTTTTTAAATTGTACTTCCTTTCATTCAATTAGAGGGACCTGTATATATTAAAATTTGCCTGGTCTGCCCAGTAATCAATAATTTTGATCCTTTAAAAGAGTGTACTAAATTATTAAATGAAATAAAAGTACCTAAATGTAAACCTTATTTCCTTTTAATAATCCACAGAAATACACAAACATTGTGGTATTTATCTAAAAGATAATTAAGATTGCCTTACTTTTCTCACTGCTATTTCCTATGAAATTTTCATTTTCTATTATTAATAATTGAAATATTATTATTTATTCGGTTACCTAACGTTACGTCTTATAAGAAGCACCTAATTTAAATATAAAAAATACTTACCTAAAGTTAAAAAGACCGGTATGTTACCCTTGGATTTGAAAGACAAAACCATACAACCTCTAGTTATTTTGTTACGACATTATAAGTAACAAACAATAAACACAAAATTATAGTTACAATTTAATAAACACTAATCACTAAAATAAGAAGGTTTTGATCAATCCAAAAAACGGTACTCCGGCTCTCATAAAATTATAATGTGTTGGCTAACTTCACACTGATTTATCAGTGTGTAAGTAGGCAACACATTAAATTATTTCGTGGAATTTTATTATTGCGCAGAATCGGCAGTGCCAACTCTGACAGTTATTTTCATACTGGGCTGGACATTTTTTGATCAAATGGGCCATAGCATCGGGCTTCCATACACCTTTAAACTTCCTTGCGTAAAATGGGCTTTAAAATTAGATCGAAACATTGTTTATTGCAGTTTAAATTTCCAGTACTTTAGTTTGTTTTTATTATTTTTAAATCTAACAGATAAAAAAACAATTTGCGTCTTCACGCGTACCTCTTAGAGAAAATTATTAATAAATTCAAATTGAAGCAGCAGGATTTAACATCCGACAGGGTCAAATTATCCCCGCTGATTTATTGATCCACCCTATAATTAGGGCTTGTTACATTAGATTTATTACTGAGAGTGTTGTGCAGTTTTACAGAATAACTAATGTTTGTATATTCACGGCTGATTTTATTGAACTTGCCGATAAAATGTATTGGCATTAGTGATGGGAAATATCGGAAATATATATTTGGAAATATAGAAATAAAAACTACAAAACTCATAACACTAAACATTTAATCAAAGTTTAACCTAGGTAATACCATAAATGGTCACATTTGGTCGGATTCAAAACTAGGCAAAAAATATCAGGCCCAAATCTAAGTACGAATAGTAGTTGGTAAAACAATTGTGCGAATGAAACACAGTTAAAAACAAAATAAAATCGGTCGGTCTGTCTTTCTGTCTGTTGTTTCGATAACTTTTAAAGGAATTAAGCTATTAACTTTAAATTTTGTACACAGGTGGGTCTCTATAAGAGAACCATTCAGATTATTTTTGAGCCGTATTCGTTCAGGGGAAGAGGGTGAAATGGGGGGTTAATTAGCAAAAAATAGTTTTTTTTTTTAATAAAAAATCAAGTAATATGTCGTATTATTGGTTTTTTGATACACAAAATTTGATTTTACAGTCTATATGACATTTTAACAAAAAATTGTCGCGGGGGTTTAAACAGGAGAGAGGATATAAATTAAAAATTATTTTAAAAAAATTAAGTAATATGTCTTTTAAAGGGTTTTTTGATATGCCAAATTTGATTTTACTATATATATATATATATATTATATTATATATATATATATATATATATATATATATATATATATATATAAATTTTAACAGAAACTGGTAGGCAACGGATGGGGGGAGCGTAAAAGAAGAGGTGGTAGTGGTTGGAAATTGTAAAAAATCTAGACAAATTTAAATCTTTTATTTGTATGTCATTTTAATAAAAAATTGGGTGGTAGTAAAAAAAAGAAGGAAAAATCAAGTAATATGCCTTTTTTTTTTTTTTTGGATACGATTTTAAAACAGTGATGTGGAAGTAATAAGTCTGTCCACCGTTTTGTTGTCTGCTTCTGTACAAATTCGTTACCCAAACGCGTTTTTTTCTTTTTTCGTCTTTAAATAACAATAGCGTACTAGCAGAAATGCAAACGCGACCTCCATGTCTGACATTTTCGACGACACTGTGAAGACGAAACGCGAATTTTCGCTACGATGTGGTAATGAACTGAAAGGGTTGCTGTAATGTAATGCTCAGGTACGTTCCGTTACAAGTCAGTCGCCGCCTTAAAGCAAGCAATAATCGGTAAATCGTTTTTCTGTTGTAAAATTTGTACTGCACAGAAGTATAAGAAATATATAGAAATCTTTGTTTTGATTGTTATTGAATTTTGAAATTAATTTTTTTTGTGAAAATTACATTTTCGTTTATATATGCTTTATTATTTATCTAATCAAAAATGTTTATATAACTTTTAATATAGACAATTTGAAAAGCTCTCTTTTTTGTTCTATGATTTTTTTTGTATCTCTTATAGTTTATATAGTCGTAGTCCAAACATTCCGTGATAGCGAGTTTCTGCCGGTAAATGTACCGTGTCGGTTTTTCTCAATTTTGTGTCGTTTGACCCCCAATTTTGACTTCAGATTCGTGTTCAGCGAAAAAAAAAATACGCCAGAAAACCCTGGTCCGACACCCAGCACACACCACTTTTTTGGGTGCCTATGTTATTGGACTTTCTATCACTGTAACACTTAATATTTAAAAATTATTTTCTACTTTCGAGTTTGGTTTACTATAAAAGCGTATTTTTTAAGTTTTTTTAAACCATAAATTAGTATAAGCTAAACTTAATATTACTAACAGAAACAATAAATATAGGACAACATTGTTAATAGCTTTTTTTGGCCTTCGCTTTGAACTGATAACAGCCAGTCGCAGCATCCCAACTAAAAACATTTGTTATCAAAATTTAAATGAATGATTAAGTTGCCCGCAATTTCCTCCTAACTTTGCTATTTAAATTATCACGGCCGAGGCAGGGACGTCAACAGCAGAAACACTTTTTAAAGTTGAGTGCCAAAAATTCATTGGAGCGAAAAGCCGTTCTGGCGTTGCTAAATTTGGTTAAATGAAAGCTACGCGTTGGCTTTATAATAAAAATGATTTTTTTAAAGAAATATAAATACTCTTTAAAATATATTTTCTATAGTTTGTCCACGTCGTAAACTACGCGACCCGACAAAATAACCCGAACACATTGTAATGATAAAAAAGTCAAAGAGGTTGAACTTTCTGTTACCTTTAATAAAGTTATTAGTTGTTAAAGTTTTTGCTACGACTAACTCAACCCAAGTCTCGAGATACAGGGGTTGTTTAAACACCCTCTGTGCATGCTAACACATGCAAATCTTTCTAGTCAAGAGATATAATCTATACTCTGTTAATATTTGATGTTAACAGGGCGCCAGTACAAGTAATATACACACAACCAAACTTATATGGAATCATCTATTATTTTTCATTATTTTTGAGATGTATGAACATTTTTGGTTTATAAATAAAACTCATATATCAATAATACAAATTAATAAGGTTGCAAAATAAACACATCGGTATTTTTGTTGGTTTCAGAATAGAAATGAGATTTAAAATTTTATTGGTCAAAAAGCAAAAACAAAAATAAAATTGGTTATTTTAATAATCCGTGTTGCCACCTTTTCCTTATCACTTCAATTCGTGTTGGCATGCTTCTTATTAAATTGTTAACACTGTCTTAGGGTATGTTTTCTCATTCTATTAACGCTGCATCAGTAAGCTGTGCGACATTTCCTGGATTGTTTCCAAGTGCTCAAACCCTTCTTTTGAGCTGGTCCCACAAGCGTTCGATCGGATTTAGGTCTGGTGAACATGCAGGCCAGTCTAAAACTGTAACACCTTTCGTTTCCAGGCATTCTCTAGCCACTCTGCTGGTGTGGAGAGTGCATTATCGTGCATGAAGATAAAATTATCCCCAATTGCAGCTCTCCAAAGCCTAACGATTGGTTCTAGCACTAAATCAACATACCTCCTACCCGTTAAAGTTTGTTGAAGTGGTAACAATGGAGTTTTTGTTCCCAGCATAATACCTCCCCAGAACATTACAGTTCCTCCTTTATATCTTGGGACAGATTTGGCAGCCTGGAGTCTCGCTCGTCTTCCTGGAGCTCTGAGAACCCGAATTCGACGGTCATCTGATCTTAGGCCAATTCTGGTCTCATTCGAAAAAGAACATTTTGCCAATTCTCAATTGTCCAGTTTCGATGTTGAAGGCACCAATTTAGCCGGTCAATTTTATTTTGCCTAGATAACTGTGGGACCCGTAACTGTACAACCCTCGAGCGCGAAGTCTTTTTCTAATGGTTTCAATTGAAACGTTCACACCTGTAGCTTCCAGAAGTTGTCGTTGCAGCTTTGGATGAGAAACACTGGGATTTCTTCTAGCAATTTGGCACACAAAGCGGTCCTGTTGTTCAGTTGTGACTCTCTGACGACTTTGTCTGGGCCTGTTTTTGAGAGTTCCTAGTTCCAAGTACCTGGCATGTGTTTTCGATACAGCACCTTGTGTAACGCCTACTATCTCTGCTACGTCTCTGGGGCATTCCTTGTTCAATAAGAGCAATAATTCTTTCCCTCTGCACATCTGTGAGTCCAACATAAGGCATTTTTGTTTTTTTTTTGGACCGAAATAAAATTACCGAAGAATAAGTGATTTTACTACTGAACACAAAATTCAGAAAATAATAAATCGTGGCAGTCGTTTCTCCTTTTTTATCAGATTTGTTTACAACAAAAAGCCTTATCTTAAAGTTGGATACCAAATTTTTTCCTTACAAAAAGTTAAGTCAGAAATAGAGGGTGATTCCATATAAGTTTGGTTGTGTGTAAGGTAAATAAATTATACAGACAGGTCCACTGAAGTAGAAACATAGGTATCACTTAGGCGAATTGACTTACATTCGTCTGACTCGAGCTAGCAAACAAAACTCGCAAAAACAATGCGATAAATGTTGAATGTTTTTGAAGATTTAATTTTGAATTTAAATATTATTCGCTTTCTTGCAGCCGCAGGCATTGCAAATACGTGGTAAGTTCTCTTGGATACTCGTTTCTTCACTAAAAATAAATAATAACGAGCGTTTACGAACTTCGTGAAAAGGTTCAAATTGTAAAATGGTATTTCCAAATTCATAAAATTTGGTAATATCTGGTTTCAGCAAGATGGTTGTCCCACTCACAATGAACGTATTGTTGAAGAATATTTAAACAATACGTTTCCTAACCGTTTGATTGGTGGACGTGGAACCATTTTGTGGCACGCGTAATCACCAGACCTTGCTCCTAATGATTTCTTTTTGTGGGGTTATTTAAAAAATGAAGTTTATGGTCATGATAGGGCTAATAATTTAGAAGAACTTCGAATAAAAATCGAAGCTTTTCAAACTATCAGCCCTAATATGCTAACAAACGTTAGACGGGTTTTTACGATCGTTTGGGATTTCCTTGCGCAAAAAGAGGTTTGTTTGAATATTTATTATAATTTCATTTTTAGAGTATTTTTTATGTTTATAATTATTTATTTTTTCATTGCGTACTATTTTAATTTTAGAAATAAGTTTTGTGTTTAGAGAACTTACTTTTTATTTTGCTATGGCAATTAATGAACTGATAAATAAAGCTGTTGGTATTTAATTCCCTATTTATAAATAACGGTATTAAGTATCAACTGTTTTCTCAACAGATTAGACCGCATAAATAAACCATACAACACACCCGTCCGAAAGCATATTACAAATTGAGATTCGGTTCGATTAATCATGCATGCCGACGTTTATCGATCGAAGCGGACAGTAGTAAATTCATCAGTTCCCTGCCTATGTTTCTACTACGCTGGACCTGTCTGTAGATTATATACAAGGTCTTGTGCTACCTTCGGATTGATTTAATTGTGTAAACTTAAAATTAAACAAAATTTTAATATTTGGTAAGATCTATTATACCAAACTATGCTTAAATGTTATATTAAACGGTTTATTTTTAAGGACTTCTACACACACACTTTAACCTTATAATAAAAGTTTTACATTTTTCACATCTTGACTTGATCCAAATCTGAAACTAACTGCCTCGAAACAGCCTCAGCTCATGCAGTACAGCCGAGCAGCAGGACACTAAAGTCTAAAAACCAAAATATGCTGAGATCAGTCAGCAACTTCATTCCCATAAAATTTGGATGTCTAATAAAACGGTCCAGGCTTCCAAGAAAACCTTAAGGAAAAAGGAGAAAGAAAAACCCAGGTTGATGTAGCAAATGAAATACCTGTTATAAGATCTGCCTTAAATGGCTTTTAGGAAATGTGTTTAATTTTTAAAGAAATATAACTATTAAACAATTTTTATGCATCCTTTTACAGTTCAGTTAGAAAAGCCCCGAACTTCCCGCTTTCTTCGTTCCTTCACCCTAGAGTTCAAGACTGGAACCACTGCCCAAAAGTTTTTCCTTCTCCTCCCAATCTCCAAATATTTAGTCCGTGTGAACAAAACTCCCTCTCACCACACTTAAGACACCCACGGTACGTTAGTACTTAGGCATCACCTTCATGGACTGTCCAAGATAAAAAAAAGGTTTCATAAAATTCAAAAATTTATTAATCTAGAAACAGATATACTGATTACCTGCTACAGATGATCTATCTTGAGCTACAAGATCACAGATTCACTTTTTTTTTAGTGTAGGAAATTAGTTCATTCTGTGCTTTTATGTTGAAAAATGACCAAATTTCAAGAGTTTAGTGTCTTTCGGTAACGGAGGTTGTTACCGAAAGAAATAGAACGAATATGACGGAAATATTACGCAAGTCAGGTTGTCCGAAAACATCAAAATTCAATATATACAAAAATTTTACTCCATTAAACATATTTTAAATATTTTAAAGTACTTTTACCATATTATATATTATTTTAAAAACAAAACATAAACAATAAATACGTAGGCCGCTAGAAAAATTCTGTCGTACGCATGATCTAAGCAAGAAGAGACTTGTTTGAGGGTACTATGATAAACTTTAGTTCATATGACATATGATTACTAACAGGTGCCGTTTAATCCGTGTATCGCGTATTGTGTTTTTATAATTTATAAAAAAATAAATAAATCACTGTGATGGCTGAGTTAACGCGAAGTGATGGTGTGTTGGACGATACTTGTCCATCTTTAAGGACTGTAGAAACGTGGTATTTACTATTTCAAAGGGAAAATTTTATCTTAGAGGACGAGCAAAGATCTGGTAGGCCGATTGAAGTGACGACTGATAAAAATATTCGAACCATAAAAAAATCTTATTGTGAAAGACCGACGAATAACGTACCGTCAAATAGATAATTTAATATAGATAAGTGCACTGACTATTCATCAGATTCTGCACAACGAATTAAAAGTTAGAAAAGTTTGTTCACTCTGGGTACTACATTTGATGACCGATACTGTACGGGAGTAGAGAGAAGTGGTGCAAACAAATGCTCAAAAAATTTGATTACGGTGACTCTAATGATATCAATTCAATAATCACAAAACAACAAAAAAACAGACGAAACAAAACTAATTTTGTGCACAAGTAAAAATAAACACCGTACTGCTATAATACTCATTAACATTTTAATAAACATTTTAAAAAGTAATGTTTAAAAACGGTCCCCTAGAACACCAGCGCCATCTTATTTTACTGCAATTTGAGGGCCATTTTTGTAACCCAGAGATGGTGCTCCTTATCTTTAGGCTCCATGCCCGAAAACAAATAACAATTTTTTGCTAGGTAACCACAACATACGGTATACAGCATAAATAACGAAGAGGAGCACGATTTCATGAATTGGCGGGAAAATACGGTCATTTTCCTGGCGCACATCTCTATTTGCTCTTATTATAAATTTAATAATGGCCTAAATTAAAACTTAAAATTTTCACAAATATGGCCGGCGAAAAAAGCCGATCTTTACCCACCCCTTTTCTGTAGAATGTAATCAAAATTTGTGTATTTTATTTATATAATGGGATCGGTAAAAGACCCGGTATTACCGAAAACCGCCCTTACTTCGTTAAAATGGAGCATGGCTACCAACCTAAGCATAGAAATATAATAATGGTTATTTAAAGTGATTGATTAGTTAGATAACCTTCGGCAACTAGGGCAGGTTTGCGAACATGACATTATTGAAGCCCTCTCTAAGCTGATCTCCTGGAATTCATATTAAAGGTGTAATCTACTGTCAAATTATTTTACAGTACAATGCGTCCTTAATACACAACCTAGTTTCGTTGAAATTAAACTGGAATAATGAAACATATGCCAAGCGGACTGGTTAAATTTTATATTCTTGGAAAATATTAAAGGCTATAGAATGTTATTCGTCAAGAGTCTTTAGAGGTCTCTAGTGTGAAACGAATGATTGTCGTCTCTCGCTATCTCTCGTTTCTGTCAAGGTCACTGGATCAGAATTTTGACGCAAAATGTCAAAGAAATTATAAGCTCATAGTCGTAAAATTAAAAAAATCATTTTTCTGTCATAATACAATAAAAACGATTTTACATCCAGTGGCAACATTTATTTTTGGAAATTTTACTTTACGGTGGTAACCAAATTTTAATATATATATATATATATATATATATATATATATATATATATATATATATATATATATATATATATATATATATATATATATATATATATATATATATATATATATAATCCCCAAATTCGATCATGTATGGGGATCAAAAGGGGGAAGAAGTCGGTTAAAATGGAAAGGGTTTGGGCCTAACAACATGGTTTAAAAGTTTTAAAAATTTGGGGGGATATCCAAAAAAAAAATTTGGCGATTTTGTTTTTATTTTTTTTTTTCGTTTTTAAAGAGATAGGGGAAAACAAAAAAAAATTTTTTTGGCAACTTTTTCCTACAAAAACTTTGGGATTTTTCGTCGACGTTTTTTTTGTTTACCATCATCAACTTTATTTTTTTAAAAAGACACTCAATTGTTTATTGCATTTTTTTGAAGCATTTATAATCCCAATTACAATGATGTTAACACTTAATATTTTTTTTTAAATAAAGGGGTATTTTCCATAAGAGAAAAAGGGTTTGACAAAACGCACATTATTTTTATAGGGGGTTTCATATTTGTTAATAAATATTAAGTGTTATACATTTTTTTTTGGGATAATAAGGGTTTAATAAAAATTTAAAAAAAAAACCCAGGTCCGTATTTAAAAAATAAAGGATGATGGTTTAACGAAAACGAAACGTCGTGCGGAAAATTTTCAACGTTGTTTTGTAGAGCTTAAAAAGTTGAAAAGAAGTGTCTTTTGTTTTTTTCCTATCTCTTTAAATAACGTCGGAAAAAAATTAAAAAAAAAATCGGAAATTTGGGTTTTTTCCCAGATATCCCGGAAGTACTGGAATTTTGCAACTTTCTTTTAAAAAGGACATGGTTTGTTTCGCAAATACACAACTTTGCTATAATTTAACCGACTTCGTATCTCTTACGGTTTTCCCAAAATTCCCCCCGCATGCACTCGAATCTGTGGCACCCTGTTTTTTTTTTTTTATATATATATATATATATATATATATATATATATATATATATATATATATATATATATATATATATATATATATATATATATATATATATATATATATATATATTTTGTATGTACAAAATAAAATTTTAAATTAAAAAAAATATTAAGATTTGTAATTTCAAATTTTATCCTCAACTGTATTGTTTTTTCAATTTTTAATCATAATTAATGTGTATAGTAATAATAAAGTATATTTTTTTCACGTTCTATGTATTTTATTGACTTTTTAATTATTTTTAGGATATGACAAAATAAATTTATCTTTTGATAAAGCCCACCACGTTTTAATCACTACAAAAACCTATACCCAAGAAAATACAACATAATTTATATATATAATATATATATATATATATATATATATATATATATATATTTTATAAATATTTAATTTTTAAAAAAAAAAAATTTAAAAAATTTTTTTTTTTTTTTTTTTTTTTTTTTTTTTGTGTGTGTGGGTGTATGTATATAAAAAAATTTTTTTTTTATCAATTTTAGTCAAATAAATCATACATAATGTAAAATAACAAGCTATGTACGAAGCTCTGAAAGACAAAAAAAAACAAAACAATTTTTTTTAAATTCCCAGTTAAATGTCAAAATTTTTAAAATTTTGGAAAGTTTTTAAAATTTTTACCTTAAAATTCTATGATGTAACTCATTTTTAAATTCTGAGTTATAACTCGAAATTGAACCTTAGTTATATCTTAAAATTTTAAAATTCCGACTTATAACTCTGAATTTAACTTTCAAATTTTGGGATATAACACGGATTTTACCTTAAAATACCGAGTTATATCTCAGAAATTTTGACTTCCGAGTTATAATTCGGGATTTTTACTTGTACCTTAAAATTCTGACATGTTTAAAAATTTTTAAAATTTTTTATAACTCAAAATTTTTACCCAAAATTGTTTTTTTTTAAAATTTTTAAAAATTTGGGGAAAAAAACCCCTTGAAATTTTCCTTTTTTAAAAATTTGGGGGTTTAAAACTGAAACTTAAAAAAATTTGGTTATAACCAAATTTTTTTATTTTAATTCCAAGTTTTTTTTTAAATTTAAAAATTCTGATTAAAATTTAAATTTCGACATTTTACCTTAAAATTTCGGGTTATTTCTCAGAATTTTAAAATTTGAAAGAAACGGGGTTTTTCCTTAAAAATTTTTTGGGGGATATAACTCGAAATCTTAAAATTCCAAGTGCACAGAATTTTAAAATTCCTAGTTAAATCTCGAATTTTACCTTAAAACTCTAAGATGTAACTTAAAATTTTAAAATTCTGAGTTGTAACTCCTAGATAATTTTACCCTTAAATTTCAAGTTATATTAAATTTTTTCCCATTTAAAAATTTTAAATTTCGAGAATTTTTTTTAAATTTTTTTTTTTTAAAAAAAAAAAAAAAAAAATTTTAAAAAAAAATTTTTAATTTGTAAAATTTTTTTAAATTAATTTTAATTAAAAAAAGGTTTTCCCGCTTTTTTGGAAAAAAAAAAATTTTCCTAAAAAAAACAAAAAAAATTTTTTTTTTTGGAAATTTTTTTTTTTTTTTTAAAAAATTTTTAAAAATGTTAAAATTTTTTTTTTTTAGGGTTTTTAAAAAAGGTTTAAATTTTTTTTTTTTTTAAGGGTTTTAAAAATTTTTTTTTAAAAAAAAATTTTTTTTTTTTTTTTTTTATTTTTTTGGGTAAAAACGGGTTTCGGAAAAAAAAATGAAAGTCGGACTTTGATCGGCCACGAAACAGCCCTGGCCCCTGGACTATAAAGGCATTTAGTCCTCAGCTTCCCTACATTAGTCCTAATGAAACTAATTATCTTTTGTCATTAACCCCAATAAGCAGTTTAAAAGAACAAATTAAATCGCGCCCCAAGTGCTTTGACGTGATTTAAAAAAGTTTTAAGTACGTGACACAACTTTTTAATGTAAGTTGAAACCGCACGCCAGGTTTCGGAACTTTTACTAAAAGGAAAACGAAATGTGGACTTAGAAGTAAACCTCGAAATATGTAAAATAGCGGGAAAGTCAAAGCCATTTTAATTCTGCTTGTTTTTAAAGTAAGTATTGATTTTTGAAGTTTTGGCCCATGTATTATGGACATTTTTTATTTATTTCAAACAGTAATAAATTCATTTTAAAAATAACTTTTTTAAAAACAAGCTTTTTTACCTATAATTACCTGCAATTACCTGCATTTAACTGTAAATTAAATTAAACCCTTTATACTCTGTTTCGTTGCAAGCGATAGAAATAAAATATTTAAATTTATGCCACTAAGCTTCTTGTATTAGTACGGGTATAAATATTTTAGAATTCAATTTACAATGATTTAATAGACAATTAGAATGCTGCCGGTACTCCTCCCGGCCCCGGTCTAATATGATTGTGTAAATTGATTGTGTAAATGCCAATTCTACGCTTGATCCTCCTATTAATCTTCCCCTTTCAACAGTTGTCCCCGTTTCTCATAAAATGTCCGATATAATTTTTAAAGTCAAACAGATCAATATTTTTTCTTCTTAATATGAAAATCGTCGGGGGGATGGCATACCAGCAATCGTCAAAAAAAATTTTCCAAATTGCACCCATCTTAACTGCCTTTTTTCGAATCTCTTACGACACGGGCATTTTCCCGGAGAGTTGGAAAGCTGCACGTGTGCAACCTGTCCCCAAAAAAGGTCTTCTAACTACAGACATATATCTCTTCTTTCAGTTTTTTGCAAAATAATGGAAAAAATTTATTAATTCCCAAATCTTAAATTTTCTGGAAAAAAATGATCTTACATGATAGACAATATGGATTCCGTCACAGTAGATCCACAGCTGATCTTCTTTCCTTTGTCTCACACAACTGGAACAAGTCCTTGAGTTTCTGGGTGAATCCCGAATCGTTGCTCTTGACATATCCAAACTTTCGATCAGGCTGGCATGATGGGCTTCTTAACAAACTTCCTTTTTCGGTCTTCACCAAGCTTTGCTCTTGGCTTTCCAGTTTCCTTTCTAATCGACGTATATCAGTTAGTGTAGATCAGGGGTCTCCAAACTTTCCAGCCTTAGGGACATACTGATTACTCCAGTAAGTTCCGAGGGCCAAAACCATATTATCATTGTTGCCGGTGATAAGAAGTAGAAAAGAAGCGAAAAATTGATAGTGAATGCAGAAAATTTAAAGATCAGTGGAACATTCGGTATTTCGTAATTGAGTCCAGTAACAAGGCGCTATGTTTGATTTGCAATGAAAGCATAGCCGTTCTCAAAGAATATAACATTAAACGTCATTATGAAACAAAACATTTTTAAAAATTACTCAAAATATACAGGGAAATTTGGGACAGAAAAATTTGAAGCTATGCAGCGCGGATTGAAATCCAGCAATCTTCATTTAAAAAAAAACTCAAAGGGTGCAACTGTGCCAGCTGTGTGGCTCTTGAAATTGCAAAACGGGGAAAAACCCTTCACCGATGGAGAAATGATCAAAGAATGCATAATTGCAGACCGAAGAAATGTGCCCTGAAAAGGTAAATTTATTAAAAAGTCAGTATGTCAGCAAACACTGTGGCTCGAAGGGTGAAAACATCGTGAAAATATATCCTTCAACTGTTGACAAAAATGGACATTTTGAGTGGTTTTCTTTGGGCCCTTTGGGTGAGTCAACGGGTGTGTCAGATCTGCTCAGGTGTTGATTTATATTCGAGGGTAGATAAAAG
>JAHBCN010018006.1:0-17649 GCA_019359885.1 Listronotus oregonensis
AAAATTTAAAATAATCAAAGTAATTTAAGTAATCAAAACGTAGTTTACAAAAAAAACCCTTTGGGCCCAAAATATCCCTTAACACAAAAATAGTTAAAACCTAAACATTTAGATAAACCCTAAATGCCTAAACTATCCTATATAAAAAATTTTAACAAGGTACAAACAGGGATGCTATAACCAAAAAAAATTATTGTACTAATTTGTAATAAAAATGTTGCCAGTTTTTACGCATTGTGCTGCAACCTTTACCGACACGTACCATCTGTAAAAATTTGAGGCTCTAGGTTTATTACCAACATTGAATTTAAATGATAATTGTTAAGTATATTTATTTTGTTTAATTTTATTTTTAATATTTTTTTTGGGGTTGGGTTAAATTATATATACTTGGTTCACTGAAAAAAGTTTTGTTGTTTTGACGTGTTTTTTTATGACAAGCCGATTTAGCCAATTTCTAAATACTACCTCGAAATTAAAACAAAACGAGCAAATCTGATATTCACATTATTTAACCTAAAATATCGCATTTCCTCTAATCCTTTGACCGTTTCATATATCGTTCCTTTACTGGGTGAATATTGGATTAGCTTAGCTGTTGTGGCAAACGGCCCGTATTTTTTAATACATTTTTTTAAGTGTTCGGGTCGTTCGCCGTGTCGACTTGAATTCAAAATATATTTTTTTTAATGTTTTAGGGAAATTTTTTTAGGTATTTAAAAGTAGTTTTTATTGGACTTTGTTTTATATTATTTTTGGATTTCTATTTTGTAAAGTGTTTATTTTTAAAAAAAGTAAGTAATAGTGTGGTATAAATAACTATAATTTTATTTGTTTTATTTTAATTTTTTTAGATTAATTAATGATTATGGATCACGATTACTGTATTCCGGTACACCAAAAAAGGGGGAAAGAGTTTTGGGAACAAAATAAATTATATATGTATTTTAAATTTTAACCAAATTTTAGCGGGTTAAAAAAAGGTCGCCAAGGTTTTTGGTTGATGGGTTGATATTAAAAAAAATTAACCATTTTGGCCAATATAGTTTTTAAAAACTTTATTTTTCCGTAAAAATTTTTTTTTTTAAGAACGTACAATGTAGCCAAATTTTTTTTGCAGAACTGTCTCTCTTCTCAAATACATGGGAAAAAGTAGCTCAAGAGATGGTGAGAAATGTTTACAAATACTTTGTAAAGAACATCGCGTATTGATTTATAATAATTTTATTAGTTGTCCTTTAACAGGGTGGTAACAGAGTTTACAACAAAACTTTTTTATTTCTCATTTCTCAGAAAATTTTATATTGAAAAATTTTCCCGCAAAAAAAAAACCGGGTTAATGTTAATTACGTTTTAGTTTCGCCTCGGGTGCTAAAAAAATAAAAAAAATATTTTGGAAAAATAAAATTTAGGATGTTTAGGCCGGTTTCCCCAATTTATTGTTTATTCTTAATTATTTTTCCTATTTTATTTTTTTTAAGCTTTGTACCTTTAGGAAAAAGAACCCTTTGAATATTAAAATATGAAATTATTTTTTACAGGGTTTTTGTTTTTAATTGGGGGTCAAAGGGTTTTGAGAAAATGATCCCGTTTCAAATCGAAGAAAAACGGGAGATTAATGGAAAAAATTTGAAAAATTTTGAAAAAGCTCTTCTTCCCGCGTGAAAGTCAATTATTCTCCTTGATAACGCAGTTACCATAGTCGTCAAAGGAGAAATGGCCCCCAAAAATTGGAGAAAAGGGAAATTCAAATTGGCTGGAAGCAAAAACATTCCTTTTTTTTCCCCTTTGGGTAATTTGGTAGACTTTGGAAGATAATAAGCCAATACCAAAACCAGTAAATCGTATGTGGTTGGTAATTTAAAAGAGAAGCTGGACATGAAATTTTCGTCTACCTCCATACCATTGTCAGTTCAATGCTATTGAAATGGTATGGAGCGAGGTAAAACGCGTTTATATTCTCGTATTAAGAAATCAAAGATGTTTTGGAGTGTTGAAAAATATCTTTGGAGCATGTTTCCTCAGAGCATAGTCCAACTATGATCAATATACAGATAAAATTATAGGTCGTGCTATCTTAATAAATTAATAATGAGTACTGGAACTTGTAAAATATAATAACGCCTAAAATTTTAAAAAAATCTTAATTAATTAAACATTTTTACAAGAACATGCTTTGGATCTAAAGGCTAAGTATGTATTTACCTGCTTATATATTTATATAGTTTATAGCGCTTCGTAATAAATAGTTGAATTTTAAATAAAAAATGATTTTATATACCTTTTTTTAAAACGTTTGGGGGACATTATATTTTTTTACTAAATACAATACCAATAATATTTTTCACGTTATCATGTGTTGAGTATCTCGTGATTTAAAAAAATTTTTTTATTTTAAAAAATTTTAAAATCAAAAACCCGTTTTTTTTTGTATTTATAATGCTAACAGTAAATATGTTTTAGAATTTTTTTTTTTAAATTTTTTTAAAAACATTTTATAAAAAAAAAATTCGCCAAAGTACGTCCCTGGCCCAATCTTGAGTTGGCTATAATAAAAAGTAACTAGAAAATGACATGTCTTGTCGGCCATGACTAAAACTTTAGATTGTCCAGACTATAAAAAAAAATATTGTGCCAGATTAGTAAAAGAGGTGCTGACGTGCTAGAAAAAAGCGATTGCTGAATTTTGACACAATTGTGCTGAATATAGCATCCCTGGGTAAAAAAGAAAACATAAAAAAAGTATAACAGTTGAAAATTATCAATACTATCACAGCCCTACTTAAGTGAAGTAGGGCTGTGATACTATCTACTGCAATATCTAAGGGGCCGTTCAAAAACTACGGGTCAATCCCCAGCCGGAGTGACATATTTAGGTAGTAGTTATTTAAAATAACGTCCGTGGTGGCACTACCGCGTTGTCTAAAAGGTGCTGTGAAATGCATGATCTTTGAGTGTTTGGACTGAACGCTTTTAAAGAAATATTAATAGTGATTTACCTAACCCAGTGTTGCCCATGGCTTAACTCAAAATTACCCACCCACAAAGTTCGATTAGCCGTTCACTACCTTCTATAATAGAACTATAATGGCAGTGAGCCGTTTTTACCCGATACTGGAAATCAGTGTGACCAACTAAAAACTATAACTCCAACTGAAGTGAGTTATCAATTGATAATGGTTGGAGATACATCACTAACCGAAGTGTTGTGTATCAATTAACAAATAAAGACAATGGAAGTCCAAGAACTTAGTTAACGTTAATTAAAAAAAGTATTTAAACAATTTGTTTTCCCAAATATTAGTGTCAACCATTTAATTTGCCTGTTCAAAATTAATAATGTCGTCATCCTTATAGATTTCAAAATTTCAGTAAATAAATTATGCTTGACTGTAAGGCCCGCCGCAAACTGAACCCAGCCCATGCACATCCCATAGTCATGGGAGTGGGCTGTGTTCAATATACGTTGCCATTAAAAAAGGATGTACTTGGGCTGGGTTTCGGTCACACATGGGCATGGGTTGTGCATGGGCTGGGTTCAATTTGCGGCAGGCCTAAGTGTTTTTAAATAGGACAATTACCCGATTTTACACACCTGAGCCCAATTACTTGTTTAATTACCCGTTTGATGTCGGATTACCCGAAAAATGGGTAATTACCCGGACATTGGCAACACTGACTAGTCTTGGGCGTAATCGTTCGCCATAAGGAGCGCTCAATTTAGTTCAAAGTCCTATTGCGAACTAGTTCGTGCTTTTAATTCGCTAGTTCTTTGCACGACTCATAATGCAAACCATTAGAGAGTGTTCTACGATGAAGAATTTTTTTATATTTCATGAGGCCTAGTATGGCCCTAAGCCATATTGAAGTCCTTGGGTTAACTACAGAATTAAGTCTTCATCATTACTAAAACATATGCATGTAATGCTGAAATGGGATTTTGTAAAAAACTCTTAGGGGCGGTCGTCTTGATATGAGGTTATGAGTTAGGTAAATGAACTAAGAGTGGAATCATTGGCGAATTAGTTCCCGTAGTTCACCTAAAAGAGCGCTCTTTCCAACTAGGTCATTCGCAACTACCCAAGACTAACACTGACCTAACCTAACTATTCATCAGGAATAATGTCAAATGTCACTTTAGAAACAAAAGACGCGGAAAAACAAAAGAAATAAAATAAAGTTTTTGGAGAATTTAGTCCAAGCAGGCGTACGTCGAGCAAGAAACGAATGAATAATATAAAGGATACAATCTCCAATACAATTTATACTGAAAACGTTGTGTTTACCAATGCGTTTCTTACTGCAGAATTTTCATTTTGATTTAGTAAGGCATTGTCAACAGCATCGTTTTGTATTAATTCAGGAACAAAATAATACTCATCTAGTGGTTGGTCGTCATGTAAGTCAAGGGCAATATTATGCAAGATAGCACATGCTACTATTACTGGTGGTATATTTTCCAGTTTGTGAGCCATACCTAAATATAAACATGGAAAGCGTCGTTTTAGAACACCAAAACATCGTTCAATGGTATTTCTTGAAGATATATGTGACCTGTTATAGGCCTCTTGACTTGGTGTACTTGGATTAATAAAGGAGTTAGAAGATAAGGTTTGCAAGGGTATCCACCGTCACCTAGAAGTAATGTCTCGCCAAAGTGACCATTCTGAAAAAGAACAGGCAATGGACAGTCGTTAAAAATGGTACTATCATGGACAGACCCTGGCCAACGAGCAATTATATGCCTGATCTTTAGTGAAGCATCACAAATCATCTGAACATTAAGAGAGAAAAATCCTTTTCTATTGCGGTACAGTTCTGCCCGATTTCCTCCAGGTGACTGAATCTTAAGTGTGTGCAATCAAGTGCTCCAATTATTCGAGGAAATCCGGCTATACTAAAGAAATCAAAGATGACTTTGTTTTGTTCTTCATGTGTTGGCATATTTATATATCTGTTTTTTAATAAACATATTTGCCTGGTAACTTTTAGTAAAATTCTGCACACTGTTGATTTGTGGATGTTAAATGTGTCACCTATCACTTGTTGAAATGCTCCGGTTGCATAGAATCTTAAAGTTACCAAGACCTGAAGAAGAGCACTTATGGTTTTTTGCGAAATGTTGTTGGTTCAATGTTCTGGCCAAATAAATGAAGAAATTCCATAACGGTATTTTTGGAAAAAAAGAAATCTTGTCTTAAAATCAAGATCATCATACATTTCAAATGGATTTGTACGGTCTCTAAGAACACGAACCCTTTAAAAAAAGTCTAGACCATCTTCTTCAGAGGAAAGCGATGTAGAGATGAATCAGACATTTTTAAATAAAAATAAGAAAATAATGAAATTTTTTTAGTAGGTAAATAGAAAACAAATAAGTTTTTTTCACTTACCTTACTTAATTTCAATCAATCTAATGTACTTTTGTCTTAAATAAAGTAATTTTGTAAGCAAACTGCTAAATTTTTGGTTTGAGGCTGTCACTTTAATCGAAGAAATTCCACCAATTAGGTTAACACTCCGTTAAGTCACTTTTAACATAGAATTAAATACTAATTTGCTTTTGTGCAACCCATTTTGTGATTTAATCAGGCATTTGTCAATTTAACAGATGATTAGCTAATGGACCGTTAAAAAAACAAAATTTTTATATTTAACGGAGAATTAAGAGTTTAACACACCGTTAAATTTTTAAAAAGGGTTTTTTGCAACTGGCTGTTAGTATAATTATTAGTTATTACTTAGTTCAAATAAAATACTTATAAAAGCCATATTTTCTCAAAAAAATTTCCTTTTATTTTTTTTTTTTTTGATTAACGGGTTAAAAATGGCTCAAAATAGAAAGTTTTACTCTAAAAGGGAGAAGTTAATACTACTGAGTCTAGTTGAATGTTACAAAGGAGTTATAGAATGTTAAAAAAATGAAACAATAATTAACAAAAGGCAGGAGACAAGTCATAGGGTTTTTGGGAATTCTCTGAACAATAACGTCTTCCTTAACTACTCTATTAATAAAGTCGAAAAAATCGTTTAAATCCTTGTTATTATTCACATATAATGTATTCTAACACAAGAAAATCAAACTAACTTGAAATTTAACCTTAAAGACTAAGGCTAAGGGTTACTTTAGTGACCCCTGGCCTCCCTTAAACCTAAGTACGCCTTGAGGCTCACTCATATGACTATAAAACGAAAATAATACAAAACCCCCCTTATGATGAGGGAGTCTCAAGTGTCGACTATAAATATGGTCCTTAGGTAACGTTTCTTAAATGAACTAAATCTAAAACTTTAAAAAAAATCCATGAATTTTATTATTTACACCAAAAGGTCGGTCATCTTGTGGCCAATTTTCGAACGTAACACTATTTTATAAATAATATTCTGCATGGATTTTTTTTTTTGTGGAGAATCTAACGAATGAATCTTGAGAAATGGATTACAATTGCCCATAACTAAACACGCTGTATAACCTAATATAATATAGTACAAATAATACACACAACAATAATTTAAATAAAAATATTTTAACTAATATTTCAATTTAATCAACTTTTATTTGTGTTTGCAACTATACGAAAATTTATTCACAAATGTGGGAAAACTTAGTTACCAGGTCCTTTGATCATTTTATCTGAAATTAACAATTTGCTGGTTTATATTGCTTAATTATGTACGTAGTGGTAATGGCATTATTTTCGTTATGCAAAACGTATTTTGCACCAATAGTTTTCAATTATGGAAATATACACATTCGTTTGCAGTATTTCGTGTCATGGGTAATAACTCATTAATATTATAGACTATTTATTAACCATTATTGTTACGGAAGTAAAAATAAATCAACCAATAAGAACTGAGTTACAGTGAATATTGCACACTAGGTGAAAATTTCCCACAAAATTACAGCGCATATTACACCGAAGAAATGTTATCTTGGTGGTTCTTCTCTCTCATATATTTTAAGAGCTTTACGCTTTAACATCAATATTTTTATCAGGAATTATCTTTAAAAGACATATCTATCTAGAATATTATTATCAATTATTAAGGCGTGTAACATATTTTGTTAATTTTATACAAGTTAAGTTTAATGTACAAACCCAAATAATAAGGAAATATTCTTCCTAAACCGGCACTGTTATTTCTTGTCAAAGATCTATACATTCGAAAACCTGAAAATTAATTCTATTTATCTTAAATTAATCTTAACCGCAACGACAAGAACTTCAGAGGAAAACTTGGATATAGCTTAAATTAACATAGCTAAACACTCACATTCACAGACAACTAAGTACTGTGTGATCAAGCGTATCTTAAAATAATTACTTTAAAGTTCCCTGTTTATCCAGTAAATAACTGAAGGCCAGGGATCTATCGACATGGGGGGAATGTTACAGGTAGAACTCTAATTTAAAGGTTTACCAAGTTGCTGACAAATACAGGTAGAGTTTTGGTTGGTTGTGACAAAGTAAAATTTGTCTACAAGTCTATGGGTCTTGTAGAGCATTAGAGCATTGGGGTTTTATTTTTGTTTAATTATGGAAACATACAGAATATGTAAAACACCAGTTTTTTCTTAACATTTTAAGGTATATTGGCCAAATATATTTTTTTGGCCAACCCTTAATTTATTAGTACTATTAACGTCTACAAAATTAATTATGATTTTCCATTAAAAAACAATTATAGTGTATGCAACTAAAAATACACAAAACGAACAAGTCCTTTTTAAAATCTCGTTATTTAAATGACAACCATAAAAAACGTTTGTCAGGTTGGTTTCCGAAAGCCGAAATACATTCTTAAAACATCTATGAAAATTTTGGATTCTTAAAATTTATGAAAAAAGAGATGTCGAAAAAATGTTGTAACAAACCTTATATGCTATATTTGTTAAATGGCTGTTTCAAAACAATTTATTTAAAAAAATAACCTATTAACAAACCTATATATCCTGCAAACTTAATATCAATCATTTAACAATGTTTTCAAAAGTGCTTGCTTGTATAGTGTTTACTTTATTTTCATGTCAGTTATATGATGCACGTTTACAAAAACACTTTTTATCTAAACCTGATCACTAATGAATCCCAAAACCAACTGACGGCCTTCATTGGCGAAGTTGCAAAAGAAGTGCAGGATGTGCATCCAGACATAGAGAAACAAATGATATTCTTAAAAATGCTTTGGTTTCTGCGGATTGCCCAGGTTTGGAGCCTCTTAGGGTGTGGTCCCAAGGAGACATGGTAAACAGCTTCTTGGGGATGCTATATGTTCACACACTTTAGCCAATTTCTATATAGATAGAACATTTAAATCATCATGCAGTTGGTATGCTAAATATAAAAAACGCATTTACAAAGCTATATAACTGAGCTGTGCGACTGTGGCAGTTCGGTCGCCATATCCTTCAAATCAAGCGATCGAAGCCAATTTCTATATAGATAGAACATTTAAATCATCATGCAGTTGGTATGCTAAATATAAAAAACGCATTTACAAAGCTATATAACTGAGCTGTGCGACTGTGGCAGTTCGGTCGCCATATCCTTCAAATCAAGCGATTTAACAACGACCGCGCTGCACTGTCAGTTGCGCTTTAAGAAACTGACAGGCATTTAGGCAATGAATTTGCCATTTAAATTTTTTTCCAATTTTTTAAAAATATTATTTTTTATTATTAAGTTTTAATTTTGTCTAAATGACCAATAGATATTCCAAATAAGTTTGTGGCTATAGTATGACGTAAACCCATGGACTTGATTTTTTTAAAGTGAGATTAACCGCTCTTAAACAGACACACATGAAAAGTTTTTGAATCGTTATGGCATTTTTAAAAAAAAAGGTCTTTGAAAACAAGTAACAGTAGGTTTTGTTACCCAAAATTGGATTTGTCGAGCATACAAGCCAGAGCATAACATTTTGAGAATTTGTTGTAATAGGGAAAAGTGTAAAGAAAGATATTTTTTTACCAGAAAATCATTTTATATCCTATTTTGTGCACCTAAAATAAATTGATTCACCAAAGCTCTAATTTGTCAAGTTTTTTTCTTTAAGACCCAATTTTAATTTCTTATTAACTTTATGTTATAAACAGACAATATTGCTTATTCCTTTGTTTTAGGATCAATAAACTATACAAAGTAATTGTATTAATTAAATAATATAAACTTAATACTAGATAAAAGTAAAATAGAACTATATAGTTGGAATTTTCTAATAGCTGTATGACTTTTTAGATGGGACCATATACCAAAATGTTAGGTTAAATAGAAAAAAAGGTAATAAATAACAAAATAACTTATAACGGTGGAGATTAGATTCAGGATTGTTGTTGTATCGTTGTGATAATGAAACAAACATTCTAGATGATAACTGTACGTCGTCACGGATTAATACTACCCGTCTGAAGAGTTCAAAAGAACGAAACGATTTTCTTACCCATATCTACAACTAACTCTTTCAGCAAAGCGAAAGTTAGCAATGTCGTAAGGCGCAAGGCCGTAGATAATTTTGCAAGGTGATGTTACACTGATCCCAATTCGAAGAGAGAGGACATCTCTCGACCATCTTCCCTAATAGAATCCACGCCTGGCCAACTTCTTATAGGGATACTGGAAAAAGTGACATTTGACAAATTATATCATTGCCAGGGAATAAGTACATTTCTATATTTTTCCCTATTTTGCTTTGTAGTAACTTGGTAGTAAATTTCTAGATGGCGAAACGTCGATTTTTTTTTTAAACCCAAAGAGAAGTGAGAATTATTTATATCCCTTTTTAACCATAAATCCCCGTGTTGTGTTTGCGTCGGCCATTTTCTATTCTAGTATTTGGGTTGTAAGTGTTGACTTTGGGTTGACTGTTTTAAATTTTGTTCTTATTTTTTCCACACTATTGTGAAAAAATTATAAGGTAAGATATGTTATTTAAATATTGTAGTGCCTTCTTCGATTCTTTGTAAATATCTTCGCAATGGCACCCACACAACATGTAGGCGAAATATTCTGTAATTATCCTTGTTGCAGAAACGCCTATTTAGTAAAATTGTAAGCACAGATTTTAAGAACAAAAAGTTCCCTTTTTTCTTCGAGATCCCTTATCGTTAGAAGTTTGGAAAATTAAGTGTACTTTAAGTCCCTCAAAAGATTGTAAAAATGTATGTTTGTGAGGACCGTTGTTTAAAATTAAATTATGCAAATCTTGAGGATCCTTCTCGCTTAAAATATAGAGCTGCACCTTGGTCACCTTTATGAATTCCATTTTAAAAGAAACAGTTACGGAAAATGTTTAAAATTTTTTAAAATTTACCTCTCGAACCATTGGGCAACCTAAAATTAAAATTTTAAATAATGTTATTTTATACCTTATTTACAAAATTTAATTTCATGTTTAACTTTCAGAGTAATCCTTTTTAGTGGAGGTAACCGACAAGCATTTTTTGTAATGTTTAAAGAGTTTGATTACGAACGAAGGCTTAAATATGCTAGTGAAGCTTTAGTCAACCTTGTAGACAGACTAATGCTGATATTTACAAATATTTGGATGAGAATGTTTACAAGAATAAAATTAAAATTTATTTAGGCAACAATATTTCGAACTTTACCGCAAGCTCTTTTCATTTGTTCAGACCTAATTTTATGAAATATTTAACCTAATTTTAAAATTTGTTTTTATAAGATTTTTAAGAAAGGAAAATAGTTTTGAATCTAAAAGAAAGTGGGGATAGACATAAAAAAAAATAATACAAAAATTTAAACAATAATTTTTACCATTTGTTATAAATATTTTTGTTTATTTTTCAGTTACCACATTAATTTAAATTCTTTATATATTTTTGCCCGCTGTCTGCTTTTGTCTTTTCCAAATTAATAGCTAAAGTTCCCATATCAATTTTTTTTGTATTTTTAGTCTGTTTTAAAAAAGCGAATACTGCCTAGCTTCTTTGTTTTATAGGAATCTTTTAGCATGATCTCATCCAACCCCCCGGGTGTGACAGTTTTAGAAGTATCCTCCAACCCCGGCTGTGATAGTTTTAGAAGTTTTATTGTTAATTTTTTAGAATATATTTTAGCCGTGTTATTCAGGTATAAAAATTTTTTATGTTGTTTAGGAATTTTTTCTTTTTCTGAAATTTCATTTTTATTTTTATGTTTTATTTGTTACTTTATTTTTGGAATTTTTTTTTTTGTTTTGTTTTTTTTAAAAAATTTGGGGCAAATGTCCCAAGATTTTCCCTGGTTTTCCAAAATATTTGATTTTTTTCAAATTAATTTTTAAATTATTTTAACAAAAAATTTTTTTTTTGGTTTTTTTTTTTTGGGTTTTTTTAAATTTTAAATCCAACAAAGATAAAATTTTGAAAAAATTACTTAAAACGCTTTTTATTAAAAAAATCATTGTTAATAATTTTTCAGCAAAATCTTTTTTTTGTTGGAATTGGGGAAAAAACTTATTTTGAAAAAAAATTTATAGTACACCGCCATTCGCCTTTTATTATGTGTATTTATTTGTTGATTGTCCAGGCGTTTGTCGCTACTGTACTGACAGAAGATAGTTGCGTTCAGAAAGCACGAGGTTTGGATTTCTAGTAGTGTTTGTTCGTTGATAGAATCCATGAATCCATGCTCAACGGCAACCAGCCTTTCACGGCATGGCGTTCCACGCGGCGAGATATAGCGCATGGTCGGTATTACCTTACCATATGCTGACTTCTTTTTACGCGGTAGCCTGTCTCCAGGCTTGGAGGGGTATGGGTTTGTTCGGCAATGGAGCGAACACTTAGACCAAAGAAGTAAACCGATTCACCAGCGTCTTTAAACTACCTGGTTTAACACTCAGGTCTAGAAGCGTGGCTCCGCCAATTACATGGTCTAGATTCGTCTTCATTTAGACTCAACAGACGTCAAGTTAACGATCATGACGAAACAAGCACTATAATATACTACTTGAGTACGTTAGTTACGTATATTTACTAGTTTGTTTTGGTCTTCTGAACTCTTCAGACGGGTAGTATCAACTCGTGATGACATACAGTTATCATGTATGTTGTCAACAATCAACCTTAGCGTTGGTGAGCTGCATATTTCCGCAGCCCCAACGGGCCATGGAAGTAATTGCTTTATAGCTGTTTGATTGCAATTGGTGACTGATCACTGTAAATATACGTAATATTCTAGACTTTTTTAATGAAGATATTAAAATATCAGTTATTTATTTTTTTTTTAATTGGTCTCTCTGTCAATCAACCTGTCTATTGCCATTTAAATATGTGTTAAATAGAGATTAGATGTAAAGTAATTACTACAAAAGTAAGTTATTTAATAAATTTACTAAAATGTTAAGCAAAACGGGGCTAAAAAGAAATTATGTTTGCTTATTGTTTACAAAAGAAGCAGTAAAAATATCCAAAAAGAATAAAATGGTCTACAGCTTGTCGATGAGGTCAATAATGAAACGAATAATTCTACATTAGATAGATTTAAAAACGCTTTATAAGCTCCATCACAGATATAAAGGTGTATTTCCAGTCAAATTTGATTTTTTATGCAAAGATAGTTTGCAGATCAAGGGAATATTTAGAGTTTTTGGCTTAAAAAAATACTCTTACTTTTTGGCATCTACTGTAACTGAATGTTATTAATTTATGCCCTTTAAAGTAATTATCTAACAAGAGTAATGTGGCAATTTAAATATTTATAAATGTTGTTGTGCGTGTGTATGTTTAAAACCAAAATGTCAACATATCTTAACAACACAAACAAAACATTACATAAAATAACGTGCTGTTTAATTAACCTAACTTTGAAATAATCATTTCCAAGTTAGCAACAATGGTAGTATGTTTATTTTGTGTAAAGTTACAGGTAAACGCAAACGTTAGATGTTTGTCGATGAGATTTGGTTAAATATAATTAAATTTGAGGATGTAAAGGCTGATAAACAAGTTGCCAAAAACTTAATGATTCATATAAATTACAATATTTATTTCCGTAAGGATCATTTAAATAACTAGCACTAAGTAACTGGGCTTTCCCTTTATTAGTATATTTGTTTAATGTTATTCTTTATTAATATATAAATAGATCTATTTTGTTAGCAATAATTTAATAATGGATATTATATGGCAATATAATATAACATAATACGTTTATAGTCTTAGCAGCTATTGTGGAAGTTGACATTTTACAGCGGTATACATCTTAAGATCCTAAATGAAGCTCTTTCTGAAATTTATTTTTTATTATCGATTGGCCACTACTGAAAAATCGATTGACACTTTCTCTTCTTACCCACTGACAGCTGAGGGAGACTTGTATATCTTTTATTTCAGAAAAACCTGGACTGGTAAATTGGGCCATGTAAATAAAATCAAACCAAGAGGTACTTAACAAAATTTTTAACCTAAGGAGATTTCTAATAAAGAAGGTTAAAAAATACTAAAAGGTGCTCCCAATTTATTAAAATATGACACACAGTTATTTATTACTTTTTATTTAAGTTACTTTTGTTGTATTTGATCTGAAAATATCCGAATTGTTAAATAAATTTAACATTTTCCATACCAAACCAACCTGGTCTAGATACCCAAATTACATCAAATCAAAAACATAGTGTCAATAAAGGACTAGTAGATGGTGTTTAAGTTAAAATCTCCTGAATACCAAAAGAAAGCACTAGATGAAGTTGTAGCAGTTTTACAAAACAGTTTTCCTAAAAGACATATTAATAAAATTATAAAGCAAAAAATACACAAGCGTCTTTACGAGTATTTTTATATCATATTTTCATTAAAATCGTTAATTAAAATTCTTAAGATATAATTAATTTCTTTAAAAGCAAAATTTTTTTTTACACAATTGCTGATGAATATACTTATTTAGAAATGTTGTCGACCTAACGAATTTTAATGTTATGTTTGATAATGATCTTTTTAGTTAAATTTGAAGCGGCTTAAAAATATCTGAAGGATCCAAAAAAAATCAGGCAAAAACTATCCTTTCCTGCATTTATTGTTGGTTTTGTCACAAGTGTAATGCATTTCTATTTTTTTACATAGTTTTGTCTTTTAGTAAATTTAATAAAGACACTTTATTTTTTTAACATTTTTTTCCTACTACCAATAGTTACAAAGTTAACAATTTTTTTTTTTTTTTTTTTCACTTTGTATATTTAAAAAATGTTTCGCCCTTTTCTGAGGGACATCATAAAATTTGTTATTTATACATGCCTTCCATTATAATCCCAAAAAACAGTTAAATTGCTAAATGTTTTTTCGCAAGGGTTTTCCGTTTTAACCTCACGTTGTTTCACATATTATATGCCCAGTTTGAACGAATTAAAACCATGGAAGTTTCCCCTGAAATTATAACTTTGTTTCCTGCAAAATGTTGAAAATTGTTTCCATATATAAGCTTATGATGTTACTGTATTTTCCGAATAACTTTTTTTCCCATTTTCTTTTGTGTTTCTTAAAAAGACTTGCGAAAGAACCCTCTTTTGATTAAATATTTCATTTGATTGACATACTGACAATCACAAAATATTTAAATTGTTTTTATAGTAACAGCAATAAAACCCAGTCCACCAATATTTTCCATGGCCTACTTGCATTATTGACGTTAAAAACTTAACTTGTGTAAAAATAAACAAAATATGTTACACGCCTTAATAATAGGCTATTTGACTGATTTTGAAAATCTTTAAATTATTTTTGGACCAAAAACACAACCATTTTATTTCCAAATTGTGTATTTTTAATAAAACTCAATGTTAAAGTTAAAATTATAAAATTCGCGCTAAAAAACATTCTGTAATGGCGTAACATTTTCCGGAGTCATATGAAGTAAACAAGTTAACAAGAGTGCAACTACAGCGAATTTTGTTAATAATTTTCAATTTATTGGTAAAATGGTAATAAATTGGGAAATACCAATTAAATACTTTGAAAACACCACAAAACTGTTTATATTGTTCCAACAAACCTAAAAGGGGAAAATAGTGGTTACGCGTCAACATAGTTTTGCGTGAGTCATATGCAATTAAAAAGTTAAAACGAGGAACTACAGAATTTTTTAATAATTTCTCAATTTATTTAAAAGGACATAAACGTTTAGTAACTATGTACCAATACCCTTGAAACACCACAAAAACTGTTTATATCTGTTCCAACAAATCCTAAAAGGGGAAATAGTGGTTACGCGTCAACATATGTTTTGCGTGACGTCATATGCAATGTAAACAAGTTAACAACGAGTGCAACTACAGCGAATTTTGTTAATAATTTCTCAATTTATTGGCTAAAATGGTACATAAATCGTATGTAGTACCACTTTGTACCAATACTTCTCTGAAAACACCACAAAAACTTTTATATCTGTTCCAACAATCCAAAAGGGGAAAATAGTGGTTACGTCAACATATGTTTTGGTGACGTCATATGCAATGTAAACAAGTTAACAACGAGTGCATAGTAATTGAAATTTTTTGGGGAAAAAATTTGGATCCAATGCGAATCTTGAGATGAAAATTTTTTGGTTAATATACAGGGGATCAGCCAAAGGGGAAAAAAATTAAATTTTTAGAAAATGGGAGTTTTTCCCCGAAAACGTTTATACGGGGTTTTTCATGTGAGGGGGCCATTTATCAATTTTTTTAAATTTTTTAAAATGCAACACCCCGTATTTTTTTTAATTTTTTTTTTGGTTTTTTTTCAAAGCATTTTAAATATTTTATTTAAATGTCCTTTACCCTATCTTCAACTGTTTTGTAAATATTAAGCGTTTTCAGGTTTACTGCATCTATTGCCTTTTCATCTTTGCCATTTCCGTAGGGTTTTTTTGGAAAAAACCCCCCACCAGAGGCAGCCGTGCCGCTCGGTTGCGGGACAAGCGTGCGCGAGACAAAGAAGAATAGTTTGTATAACATTTCTCTCGCGCCTTGTGCTGATTAATTGGCGGAAGGGGTGTATACACCCCAAAAATTTAAAAGAGGGGGGAGAGGTTATACACCTATTCTTGTTTTTCTCGCACGCTTGTTCCCAAGGCCCCCCCTTTGTAGGTTTTGGGGAAAAAAATTAATTTTCCCAAAAAAAGGGGAAGCATGTAAGCACAAAAACAAAAAACCCCCCAATTTTTCCCCAAAAAAAGTTAAAAATAGGTATAAAACCCTTGTACATGCAATATATTGAAGAACCCCAAAAAATTGGGGCAAAAAATTTGAGGCGTTGCTTTTTAAATTGGGAAAAAATTAGTTTGGGGGCCCCTATTACATGACACACCCCGTATAAAAAGTATTTACTGAAAAAATGCGAAACCCAAAAAAAGATACACGTGTCCGATTTTTTTTGAACACGCCCCCGTTTATTTATTATTGAATTTATTCCATTTGGCTGATACATTTTATGGTTTTTTTTGCGACTTATCGTTTTTAACTATTGGTTGATAGCAGTTTTTTCCCCCACCATTCTAACCGTGTTTAACCCTCCCTTTTTCCCCACAAAAAAAAAAGGTTTAGTATGTTTTTTTAAAAAAATAATCGTTTAATACACTCGTAAGTTTTAATTTTTTGGGTTTTGGGGGAGTTAAAAAATAAGTTGAAAAAATAAAAACCAAATTTTTCATTTAATAAGATATTAGCTGTTTCCAAGTCAACTATATCGGATTTTTTTCTTTTTTTTAAAAATAAAATTGCACTAATTCATCCATTTGGAAATGATCTTTAAAAATCCAAAAAATCTGCAACCCAAATAGTTGTTAAACCATAGCCAAAAAAAAACACCAGAACCAAAAAAAAAAAAAAACCGCGAATCCTCCATTATTTTAAAAAACTTTTTATAACCCCCATTACCGCTCCTCCCGACGAGGGGCGGGGGGCGGTAGATACTGGGTACAAAGTTGACGTAGATACCGAGCCGAAGAATTCCCCCACGTTACCGTTTCTGGGGAAAAAAAAACCCGGGAAAGTTAACTGTCCTAAAAAGTTCAACGCGGTATGTCGCTATTTAATCCCCCCCAAACATCGCTTTTAAAACTAATTTTTCTCAAAAATAATATTTTTTGAGAATAACCAACCCTAAAAAGACTGCAAAAAAACTCCTTAAAAGGGACGATTTTTTCCCGGACTGCAATGTATAATAGTTATAATATATTTTTTTTCCCCGTGTAAAACTTTTAATTTTTCCGTTGATATTTCTCTCAGGGGGCCCCCAAACTGTTTAAGTTTCATTTCGTCTAAGTTAATCAGAAATTTGTTTCCCATATAGCCAATGCCATTGGGGGAAAAATTTTGTCGCCTTTTTTAGCTTTATATTCTTTGGTACCACTTTGGACCAATACTTCTCTGAAAACACCACAAAAAAAATGTTTATATCTGTTCCAACAAAACCCAAAAGGGGGAAAAAAAATGGTTACGCGTCAACATATGTTTTGGGGGCGTCATTGCAATGTAAAAAAATTAACAACGAGTGCAACTACAGGAATTTTGTTAATAATTTCTCAATTTATTGGCTAAAATGGTACATAAATCCAAATTTCCCCTGTACCAATACTTCTCTGAAAAAAACCCCAAAAAAAATTTTTTTCTGTTCCAAAAAAATAAAAGGGAAAAAACAGTGGGGGCAATTAGCTCGAAGAGATACAAATGGAA
>JAHBCN010018007.1:0-17582 GCA_019359885.1 Listronotus oregonensis
GACGGGTTTAGTAGCCCTTTTATTTCTTTCTGGCCCCCAGCCTCCTGGTGGTTAGTGTCCACCATGAGGTTTTGATTTGTTCTCCAGATGTAAGTGCAGGGCACTATATATGATTGAGAGGCTGTCTCCTTCGTCACATAGTCTGCAAATGGGTTCTTCTCTATAGATGCCCATAGTGTGCTTTGTTTTCTTGGGGTGCAGTGTCCGGTTATTAATCCTGTCACTATTCTAATCTGATTCCTATTTAGTTTTAGTAATTCACTTGTCAATGCTTTGATGGTGAGTCCAACATTGATTTACTGTGATATTGCCTTGGAATGTGGTTCCAGTATGACTGATGTTGTGTTTGAATCCACCGAGTCATGTAGCCACGCCGAGGCTTTTGGTATTCCAAAACAGGTTCGGGACCCACAAACATTGCTGCGGAGCCTCGCCTGGCCAGGGAGCTCATTTTCATTCCCCTTTTCCCCTGTGTCCTGGCACCCGGAAAGTGTAACTTTTTTGGGGTTTAGCCGGGTTTTGGGAGGCTTCAGACAGTTCCAAACCAACCTTGAGTTGCTTGTTGGGATCCCAAAAGTTTTAGGGCGTTGACATCAGAGAAGAAGTAATGTCCCTGCCCTTATATCCCCCCTCGTTCCTGCAGACAAAGTTCAATGGCATATATTTCCGCCTGGAAAATAGTGGTTTTTCCCCCGGGGAAGCATAAGCATTAAACCTGGGGGTCATACCATGTATTCCTGCGCCGGCTCCATTGTCAGTCTTGGATCCATCGGTATACCAAACCAAATTCCGAGACTGACCAGGAGATCGCTCACTTGGTTACTACAGATACTATTTTGTCGTGCCAAGTATCTTTCTGTTTTATTTACTTGATAGTATATTATGATTAAATTTTACTTAATTTATTCTTTAAATATTACATTAAATTAAGCTGTACTATTGTATTTTAAACTGTGAATAATATTTGTTATATTTATTACTATAAAGTATTACACAGAAAAGTAATGATGCCAAAATACTATTTTGTTTTTGGACAGCTACTAATAAAGGCGCGACAACGTGACAACACTGCATTTTTCGTAAAGGCGTACTTTGGCGTTGTAATTCGGCCACCTTCGGCTTCGCTCGATAGATGACACATTCAATATGGCGTTTTAGTATAAATGTTTGTTGTTTTTTGGGTTTTATTTGAAATTGCTTAAATTTTAGTTTTGTATAAATACTATTAATAAAAATTAAAAAGGTAAGGCAGTGCCAAGTGTAAAGAGGGATATAATTCCGGATTATCATTTAAAAGTAAGTACAAACTATGCTTGTACCATTCTATCGCCAATAATAAACACAAACCATGTTGGGTGCACCTCTCGTTTGCGTTAATGAATGAAATGCTTTTTCTATCTATGATGTTAGCTCATCGGGTGCAAATTACAATATACACTTACTTGCTGATATCTGTTAACTCAATAGTTATGACCTGAAAAGGTTAGGCAAACCACGTTTCGATATTGGGGAAAGCGCAGAGCACTGGAACATAGGACGATCCTGGACGATTTTGATATACCTAAAAACGCCGCACGCATTGCTTATCGATCAATAATTTTCGGCAAACAATAATTTAGACCCCGTCGGCCGGGGCCCAAACATCAATTAAACGTTTATTCCTGAAATAATTTTTTACTATTGAACGCTCGACAGCTATAGTTGTACGGTGTCGATTATTTCGACAAAAAGTTTTTTTTTAAATAAAATAATAATTATTAATAAGGGTGTTCACGATTTGAAAGAAAAATTAAAATCATTAAATGGTATCACCGTGGAAATCCTGGGTAGGGGAATTAGGAATTATTTATTAATTTATTTCCAACCAGGCTTACCCTACAATTTTCACTATTCACCGAGTCATTAAAAACTTTTTGACATTTGGTTGTTTAACTCCAAGAAAACATAAACATGATAGTGCACCAGAAGAAAACAACGAAAGGGAAATGAAGGAAATTATGTATGGCAAGTGTTATTGAAAACCTACAATTTCATTAATAAATTTTACAACAGGTTAATTTAAGCAAAAGGGTCAGTGGGGCTTAAAAAAATTGATACCAATCCTACAAAGAAGAAAACCCATAAATTTTCCCGATGATCATTTTAACGAATGCAATTTTGTGAAACTGTAATGGAAAATTACAATGAAAATTTTATAAAACATTGTTCTTTATGGTCTCACCCCAAAGATTTTTTCTCTGGGATCACGTAAAATCACAAATTTAGGTTTCCCCGGAAATTAAAAATATACAAGAATTGCAATTACAAATTGAGAATTTTTTAGGATTATTCCCTTTTAAAATTCTAGCAAATGTCAGAAGGCGTTTTTATGACAATCTTGTTTATTGTTTTGGGTCAGAAAGGTGATTTATTTACCCTTTGATAACTTGAAAGATTTTTCTTTTTTATTTTATGAAAACATTTAATTTTTTTTATATCTTCTACGTTCCATTATTTATTTTTAGAAAATTTTTTTTTTTATTAGGAAAAAATGTTTGGTTTTTTAAAAAGTAGCCAACGTTGCGGTCTCGTAAGCAACTAATTTTAAATTTAGGCTGATAAGACATCCGATCGAAGACGGGTTTATGCTAGCTAGCTTGCTACTTGCCTATAACACTGCATATTCTTACTGAAAATAAAAACGTAGTACACAACTAAACTGGGCAGATAACTCTTCCGAATTTATCACCGTACTCCCCACCAGTCCCAACCAAAAATGAGCCACGTGAGGAAACGAGACAAAAGTTGAGATGCAAGCCACAAAATTATTATTGGTTTTTTAGAATTGGGTACATCCAAAATCATCTGGGAACCTCTTTGTTCGCAGTACGGTGCGCTTTACTGTATGTACTTTATAATGGGATTTAATTTTTCGTAAGCAGATGTCCAAAAGTATTGAAAAAAAAAATGGACCTTTGGTAACCAAAATTTATCATAGCCTTGACCATAGTTTTTTGGGCATCTTATTGGAGTTACTTTTATTTACACATTATATTTGATAACAAATAGTTTTCTTTTATCAAGTTGGCAGATAAAGGTCGCTTCTAATTCGGATCCCGTCCTATGAGGGGTCATTTTTTACACAAGTACTACGTCGTACCGATTTATCAGATGACACCAGTGGCGGCTCGTGGTCAATCTTTATGGCTTAACTGATTTTTAGTTAAAAAAAACAATTTTAGGCATTTTATTTCACACAGACTTTTACTCCAAAGAAAAAAACAAGAAAGAAAATTTAAAAATAAATGATTTAGCAAGATTGTTTTTTTTTTTGAAGAAATTTATGTCTATTTATTAAGAAACATAACAATATAACAAATAATATGCATCGACATCTGTTTAAACAGAAAAATTGCACAACATATTTAAAAAAAAAATCTCACACCCGACAGTAAGTAATATCGCTATGCCAGATGTATGACGGCAACTTATAGGTTAAAAATAAGCATATTTATATGATAAAAAATAAAAAGGGTTACTTAACTTACCTAAAAAGTCATAAATTTTAGTTTAATCCTTCTGTCTTTGGCACTTGCAAAATGATTGATTACTTCTTCATTGTAATTTACAATATAGAACGCACCACCCTGCCGCTGGATGGAGTGATGGAGTTGTTGGAGCTTTGCCTCCGTAGTTCTTATTTTCAGGTGAAAGATGAGTTTTACGCGCAGGATGATGGGCTTCCCATGGGTTCATCGCTCTCCCCAGTGGTAGCAAATATCTATATGGAATGGTTTGAGGAACATGCAATTAAAACTGCACTAATTAAACCAAAAGTTTGGCTAAGATATGTTGACGATACTTTTATTATATGGACAGGTAATGACGAAGAACTTGAAGGTTTCTTAAAACATCTTAATTGCCTCCGACCTTGTATTAAATTCACAATGGAGAAGGAGCAAAACTCGGCCCTACCTTTCCTCGACGTTCTAGTCAAACGAAATAATGGTCATATTCAAACCTCGGTATACAGAAAGCCTACCCACACTGGACAATATTTACACCGGAATTCTAACCACTCTAACGAAACTAAACAGGGGGTTATACGTACTTTATATAATCGTGCAGTGACCTTATGTAACAGTAGGGAATCACTGCAAGAGGAAATGGATAACATAACTAGGGATCTTAAGCAGAACGGATACAGTGAGAGGCTAATAAAGGAAACAATCGAAAAATATCAAAATAAGACAAGAAACTCTAATTTGAACCAAGACCAGACTGACCAAATATTTATGACAATTCCATATATTAAAGGAACTTCGGAAAAGATTCGCAGAATCGCGAATAAGTATAATATTAAAACGGCGTTTAAATCCCAAACCACTCTAAGAAGTATTCTTACTAAGACGAGACCAGACAACAATGTTTCAAATAAGGACTGTATCTACCAAATTCCTGTGAATGTGGTGAGGTATACATCGGGGAAACAAAGAGACCACTTGAAGTTAGAGTTAAAGAACACAAAAAACATACGGAACGAGGTGAAACGTCGAAGTCAGGGATTGCCGAACACGCTTGGTCAAAACAACACCGCATACAATGGTCGGAAGTAAAAACTATTTATAAAGAAACTCACTGGAAGAAAAGAAAATTCAAAGAAGCTGTAATAATTTTAAACAACAAAAATGTATTTAGCAAGCCTAGCATCGATATTTCGAATATCTGGCAGCCGTTGCTGAACCGTGAAAAGTCGGTCAAGCTTCGGTGAACAAGGGATAGTATATAAGTCGTAGCTTTTAGGAATAGTATTTGGTTATCACGAACGGTTGAAAACGGTTGGAGATACATCACTAACCGAAACGTTGTGTAACAATTAACAAATAAAGACAATGGAAGTCCAAGATTCTAGTGTTATTGATTTACAATATTATTTATAAAGGCCTTTTTAATACTTAACATGGCCAACGCAGAGAGTCTACCTTCTCCTATTGTGTTGCGTAAAAATGTCTTTATTCTATTTAATGTAGAGATCCATCTTTCGCTCTCTACAGTTGTCATCGGTAACGTACACAAAATTGTCAACAAATGCACTGCTTCCGAATTTACATTAAAAAAACATACACCAACAAAAAATAAATTCCTAAAATCGTATATAATCCGTTCTATAATAAACGTATAACAAACAAACACCTTGAAAAATACGTAATTTTCCTCTTCGCGGCTGTTGACCCAGATCATGCGATTACACTGCTTCGGAAAGCAGCCAAAATCGCCCAATCGTAAATTAGATCGGGAAAACTCGACTCGGCTCCGTTTAAATCAATGCGGTCAATGAAGGCAGGCAGCCCGGTTTTTGGCCAACAAACGAAACCACCGATCTGGAGATCGCTGCGCGAAGCTTGTGGAATCCAGTAATCGATCAACGAGTTTATATGCTTAGAATAATAAAGAAAAATTTATAAGATTGAAAAAAATAGTTTTTTTCATATATATCATTGTTATGTTTTTGTTCGGAAATATTAGTCAAAAATATTGGAAGGTCATTGACCAAATGACCCAATGGAGGAGCCTCCACTGGATGACACCTCTGTATTTTTATCCACATATCTAAACCGAAATGGCCTTGACAGATCGATACCTATATGTACTATAAATATCATCGCTTAAATTAAAACATTATCACCTCGACCATCTCATTAGCACAATTGCCTAACAAATGAACTCATTATAGCACTCGACTTATCTCTTGTCATGAAAACCTTTTTTATTTTACCATAACTATGAAATAATAATAATACAAATTGGGCGTAGAAAATTAAATATGTTAATTACATCATTTAATTAATAATAAACGACGAAAAAAGATCAAAGTCCTAGGCCGTAAACGGGAAATCAACAAAATTATTAAAGCAGAATTAATATTAATATTTTAGTATTATTATTATTATTTTTTGAGCTCCTCCACAAAATATTTCAAATAAATTAACTCCAGTAGCACTAGAGAAACCTGCACTGCAAAGTTTGGTCTTTAACCAAAACTTTCTCGATTATTTAATTCCTTGCAAAACGATAATTTGTTAATGAAAAGAAATTATTCATAAATTAGTTTTTATTACGTGTATACTTGTCAGCAGTATAAATTTATGATATGTAGATATATGAAAAATATTACGTATAGATCTAAATGAGTTTTTTTATACGACCGGTAAATTTGCACCTGCAAAAGTAACAAAAACGACTGCATTTATAAATTTATAAAACAACAATAAACCTAAATAAGGCCTAAATTTTGGGTAAAACAACAATTTGTTTATATAACGTTTTGTTAAAAGTACACTTATTTCAATTTGAAACATTAAAAACTTGTAAATTTCCTCCTGCCGATTTTTTAAATGTATAATATCAATCTTCTGATGGTAACATTGGAATTGCAGGTAGAGTCTGTGGTGCGGGAACTTAAAATCTGTTTGGCTATGTGAATTTTATTTTTTGCATTGAATCTTCTGTATAACCCTCGGTCACAGTCGAAGAGCGCCAACCTACATGGCGCTCCACTGTCAATCTCCCTCCAGCGTCAGCTATCTTATGAAATCAGCGTATGCCTTTTCATAAATTAGTATTGACCTGGCAACAACTGTAGCCAGACTTTCTCTGCAGCTTCTTCTATTTCTGGATTATTTCTGGCTCAAAATTCAAATTTTAAAACCACTTTTTTCACATCTTTGTTGGCACCACATGAATTTAAAATGTAGAAATAGGACCAGACGATACTTTTGTAAGTTATGATGTGGAAAATCTGTACACAAACGTATCAGTAGAAGAATCGTTATACATTATTCGAGCCAGGCTTAAAAATAAATAAAACACAAGTAGCATGCACCACCCTGCCGTTGAATGAAGTGATGGAGTTGTTGCAGCTTTGCCTCCGTAGTTGCTACTTTCAGGTGAAAGATGAGTGCTACGCGCAGGATGATGATACTCTATATAACCGCGCATTGACCTTATGTAACAAAAAGGAATCCCTGCAAGAAAAAATAAGTAACAAAGCTGGGGATCTTAGGCAGAACGGATACACCGAGAGACTGGTAAAGGAAACAATAAAAAATATCAAAAAAAGACAAAAAACTTTAACTTGAACGAGACTCCACATGACCAAATATTCATGACAATTTAATATTTTTAAAATAAATTTTTTTAAATATCTATAAGACAAAAATTTGGTTTTCCCTCAGATTTCCCTTTCCCGGAAATTGTTTTTTTGTAGAATTAAATTTTTTTACAAGCATAAAGTGAAATTTTTTTTTATAAAAAAAAATTTTGTTTAGCAAATTTTTAAAAAAAATTTAACTTAAACAAAAAAAATTTAAAACAAATTTTGAAAAAAATTGGTGAGTTAAAATTTTTAAAAAATTTTTTTTTTTTAATAAATAAAAGGTTTAAATTTTCCGGGAAAATTTTAAAAAATTGTTTGTAAAAAATAAAAAAAAATTTGAAAAAATTTTTTTAATTTGAATTTAAAATTTTTTTTAAAATTTTCTTTTTTACTAATATTTTATTCTTTAAACGTTTTTACCTGGCTTTTATTAGACTTTTGATTTTTTAAAAAGGGAAGTAATGGTTTTTTAATTTTGAAATTTTTTACAAATAGTCCTATTTTTTAATTAAAAATTTTTTTTTCTATCATGGATATTTTTCTGTTTATTTAGTTTTTTTTAAAAGAAAACCCAATAATTATTTTTCATTAATTTTGTAATCCAACCCCCTTTCGCTTTTTTTACATTTCATGGCCCCCTAATTTTTAAATAGGAAAAAAATTGGGGTTTTTGATAATAATAAAAAATGATTTCCCCTTATTTAAAAAGTTAATAAAAAAAAATATAAGTGTTTTAAATTTTTATTTTTGCCTAAATTAAAAATTTTTTTTTTTACTAAAAAAAAGTTCTTTTTTTGATTTTAATAGGGACTTAAAACAAATTATAATTAAAAACCCTTTTAAAAGATCCGCATATGCAATAAGTATAATATTAAAACGGCATTTAAATCCCAAACCATTTAAAAAAGTATTCTTACTAAGACAGACCGACAACAATGTTTTAAATAATGACTGTATCTACCAAATTCCCTTGATTGGGGAAAGGATCCCAATGGGGGAAAAAAAAGGGCCATTCAAAGTTGAGTCAAAGACACAAAAAACATATGGAACGAGGTGAAACGTCGAAGTCAATTGTCCAAAGCAAAAATTACTCATAAAGAAACCCACTGGAAAAAAAGAACCTTTTAAAAAACTGTAATAATTGTAAACAACCAAAATGTATTTATCAAGCCTAGTATAGATATTCCGAATATCTAGCAGCCGTTGCTGAACCATGAAAAATCGGTCAAGCTTCGGTGTACAACAGGTAGTATTAAGTCGGAGCTTTTAAGAATAATTTTTGTTATCACTTGAAAACAGTTGGAGATACATCACTAACCAAAACGTTGTGTATTAATTAACAAATAAAGGCACTGGAAGTCTAAGATTTTAGTGTTAATGTAATTATTTCTTCGGTAACTTAAACTTGTTTTAATTTAACTTAAGCTTAATAGTTGATAGAAAGATCAGCCAATGCCTTGCTACGATTTGTTCTCTTTCTATCCCACAAAAAAGTACATAAGGCTATCACTGTCATTGCTTTCCTTATTTTTTCATTTCATTTTGAACTATTGAAGTCATCCTAACCTGCAAATCTTTGCTTACTTATGTGTTTATTTTTCAAGTCTTATTTTAATTACATGTAATTATCTAGAATGTTGTAAAGTTTATCTTTAAATAAATAAATTAGATTATTAAATTTTGGTGTTTGTGGTCTGTGGTTTAAAGATTATAAAATGCACACCATTTTTATCCATTTGGTAAAAGAGCACAACTTTGGGGAAATCAAAAAATTCTTGTCCTAAACCCCATCAGTGTTTTAAAAGTATTTTAACTAAAAATTTGTGTACATATTTTCAATTATTTGGACATGGCACTTTAAAATAAATCATTTGTATTTTTTTGCGTTTTTTATTCTTCATCAAGATTTCCTTACATTTCTTTAAAATATTTTATGATTTTTCGAACAAGTTTCTCTTTTAGAAAATAATCTGAACACTTTTTTGGATTCTCCTTTAAAATGTACTAATAATTTGCCTGTATTTTTCTCTACCAAATTTTGTCATTTCTTAATAAAATTTCCAAAAACTATTTGAAGCCCTATAACTACATTGCGCCAAAAAAGTATCGAGTCTACTTTCTACATAAGACTAAGTGTAAACATGTCCCAGTGTCAATCCTAATATCTCCCCTAAAAAAGCGGCTATCAAGATGAACAAAAAGTTAAAAAAGAGCAAAGCTTCGACGTTTTGATAATAAAAAAAAATGCCACTATTGGTGAATCTTTCCATGGATTGTGCATTTTCCACAACGCAACCTATGTTTTCATGTTGAATAATATTCTATATTTCCGATACCGAAATTTAACGAGCCACTTAGAGAAAATGATATAGAGTACCAATTAGTGATAGAAAAAAAGAATATTTCTAACTTATTCCCTGTCTATTTCTATCTCTATTGAATTACAGAGTTCGCCTGCTGTATTCGTAGCGTTTCGTCAGATAAAGTAAAATCGTATATAAAATTAATGAATCAATCATTCAGTGAAGCACCCTGTAGAAAATAGCTCACCGATTACAGAAATCATACATCGGCGCTAAACCGTAATTACCTGATCACTTATAAAGTACTTATCTAATTAATAAGCTCACTTATTATTTTAAGCCAAGGCACCAACGCACTTGACTTTATCTTAAGAATTAACTTTTTCATTACAAGATAACCTAAATTTTGCGTGGAAAATTAAATATTTTAATTACATTACATGATTTAGTTAATAATACTATTAATATTTTATCTGCAAATTTAACGTCACACCGTTTTACAACACCTCGATAATGATATTGTTGCTTTCGCGATAATTTGTATGTAAACGAAGAAAATAGATTAAAGGTCTAGGCCGGGAACAGCCAATTAATAAAAATAAAACATACATTTTTAAATTAATTATTTTTATTTTAGAAATCATCAAAAAAAAAATAACATCAGTATGCTGAATAGCTATTTTCTAGACATGTTGCAAAATAGTAATGTTTTAGACACGCGACGTGATGATTTCCAAACGAAGCCGCAGGCCGAGTTAGGCAACACATATATATATATATATATATATATATATATATATATATATATATATATATATATATATATATATATATATATATATATATATATATATATATATATATATATATTTTTTTTTTTTTTTCCGACCGAAAGTTCGGTTTCGGCCAAATCAAGTTTGGGCGTAGAAAAATTGGCCCAAAAACTAAGTCCGGGAACTAAGAGTATAATAGTAATTTTAGTAATTTTATTTTTTGATTAAGATTCGAGTGCATGGGGGGGATCTGGAAATAAGAGATACGAAGTCGGTTTTAGGAAAAGGGCTTTGGTGCCTAACAACATCCCATTGAAATTGAAAATTCCGGTATTTCCCGGAGATACCCGGAAAAAAACCGAAATTTGCTGATTTCGTTTTTATTTTTTTTGACATTTAAAGAAATGCGCCCTCTGATGGCTACTTTTTAAAGCTCTACGAAACAGCGTTGAAAATTTTCCCTCATTTCGTTTCGTTGACCATCATCAATTTAAATTTTTTTTAAATACGGACCTGGTTTTTTTTTTTTTTTTTGAACCTTTTTTTCCCAAATTACAAAAATCTATCATTAATTTTTTTATTAACAAATAGGGAACCCCCCTAAAGAACTTATGTGGTTCCTTGTCTTATTTTCTCTTATGGAAAATATTTTATTTAAAAAGAAAAATTTAAGGTTTTAAATCATTTAATTGGGGTTTAATTCTTAAAAAAATGCAAAAAAAATTATGCCCATTTAAAAAAAAAAATTATGGTTAAAAAACAAAAGGGAAAAATCTTAAACTTTTTTAGAGCTTAAAAACCCTGAAAAAATGTCTTTTTTTTTATATCTTTTATAACGAAAAAAAAAAAACGAAAATCGGGAACTGAATTCAAACTTAAATAAACATAAATGCGCACCCTTTTTAGCAAACTTGTATTTTATTTTTATATTTAAAATTAAGGGGAAAAAATTAAAAGGGGTAATAGGAGGTTCAAAAAAATTAAATAAAAAACCCGGTTTTTAAAAAAAAATTGATGATGGTCTAACGAAAACGAAACGTCTACGGAAAATCCTAATGTTTTTTAGAGCTTAAAAATGGCCTGGAAAATGTCTTTTTTTTTTTTTCATATCTCTTTTAAATAAATAAAAAAATAAAAAAAAACGCAAATTTCGGTTTTTTCCGGTATCTCCGGGGGAAATCAATTTTTCAAATTCCAATCGGATGTTGTTGGCCCCAAATGCGCAACTTTGCCAAAATTTTAAACCCACTTTATCCTTTCGGTTTCCGAGATCTTGCATCACTCCAATCTTTGGGACCCTTATAAGAACCTAAAAATAAAAAAAATAAATGATTACAAAAAAATTAATGCTTTTTCCCTTTCATGCCTAATTAAGGGAATAATGGGTAAAATCCCTTTTAGTATTTTAAGGAATTTTTTTTCGCGTGGTTTCGGTTTCGGTTTCGGCCGAAACTGAAGCCACAAAGAATATGGTTTCGGCCGGAAAACTGGTTTTGGTCGGAAAACTGTTTGGTCGGACTCTAATATAGGTGTCCCAAAAATAATGGAACACAGAGAACAGCAGATTCCTTAGGTCAAAAAAATCAAATTTACGTAAACTTCCTTTTCCGAAAGTTGATAATAACAAAGATACAGGGTGTTAAACTTTTTTTTGCTTTCGTTTGTTTTCAATAATTTTTTAACCAAAAGATAGCGGAACAAAATTTGGGTTTTGGGGTTATTTGAGGCGAAAATTTAAATTTGTCCCCCTTTTTATGTTTACTGAATGACAAAATGCATTATTAATGGAAATTTCTTTTTTCGGTTTTGTTGATGATTTATTGGTTAAAATTTTTTTAATACCCTTTTTTATTTCCCCTGTAAATAAAGGGTGGGGAAGCTTTTGTTACTAATTTCAAAAAATTGTATCTTTTTGAATGCCAACGGATTGACCTAACTTGAGCTCGTTTAAAAGCGAATACCCCACATTCAGCAAGTGTTTTTTGATTACAAAAATTGATAAAAAACTTTTAAAAAGGCGATATTTTTCAACCCAACTTATATTTTTAATTTTCTAGGTTTTTTAAAAGGAAAGATATACTCTTTTGTTCATTTAACTATAATTTAGTTAAAAAAACACTAGTCAAAACCCCTTTCAATATCTCAAAACCCTTAAACAAATATTTAAAATTTTTGTAAAAGCATTAAAATTTTTTATTTACCCTCGTATTTTTTTTTTAAAAAGTGAATAATATGTTTTCAGGGGAAAAATATGTAATTTTTTTCATTAAATTTAAAAAAAAGTTGCCCCAAATATGCATTTCAAATATAATTTCTGATCATATAATCCTTAAGATTCTCCTTTAAAATGATCGAAGTTAGCCCTAATTTCAATATAACAAACAAAAGCCTAAATTAATGACAGGTAATATCACAGTGTAATTTTCTCTTTGTTTACGTTTTGATAACAGCGTTCTCCCTAACTTTTTGAAATAAACTTTAAGCATATCATACGCTTCTGCATTAGAATAAGACTTGATTCAATAATTTAGGCCAATTTTATGAATACCATTAAAACGTAAACAAAAGAAAATTACACTGTATATTTCCTGTCATTAATTTGGGCATTTGTTTGTTATATTAAAAAATTGATGTCTAACTTCAATCTTTTAAAAGAAATTTTAAAGGATTATAATGTTTATCGAAATTATATTTAAAAAAAATTGGGTAACTTTTAAAAAAACATTTTTTGTGAACAACATTTTACGCACAAAAAAAAAATACGGGGGTAAATCAAAAATTTAATGTTTTTTTACAACAATTCAAAATATTTGTTTAACGCTTTGAATTTAAAAAAATTCTTTTTCATTTTTTCTAATTAATTTAAAATTATAATGAATGGGGAGAAATATATCTTTCCATTTAAAAAACCCTAAAAAAATTAAATATAATTGGTTACTACCCCAAATTTTTTTAAATTTTTGTAAACCCCAAAAATTGCTGAATATGGGATATTCCCCTTAACGAGCTCAAGTTAGTCAACCCAAACTTTAAAGATACAGAAATTTTTTGAAAAGTTTTCCCCACTTTTTTTTTAAAGAAAATAAAAATTTTTAAAAAAAATTTTAACCCAAATTCGACAAAAACTTAATAAATGTTGCTAATATTGCTTTTTTTGTTTTTTAAGTCAATTTTAAAAATTAATACTAGGTTCCTCCCCTTGCGGGGGTTTACGAAAGGAAAAAATATTTTTAATGGAGTTTTTTCATTTTTGGTTAAGGTTTTTTTCCCTAAACCCCGGGGGGGTTCAACAGTTTCCCTATAACCCCGGGTACCAGCCTTAATAAAACACCCTGAATTAACCTCCTCCCCCCCCGCAGGGCTCATTTATTATTACTTAAAATTTTCATTTTTTCGATTCCTTTCCCGGTGCATTTCAGAAAATAATTTTGGTTTCGGTTGTCCAAAAAAATGTGACCCCTGGTGCATTTTTTAAATGTCCTGTGTATTTTTATATATTTAGGTCTGCTTGATAAATATCTTCCCCAAAATTTTTTTCAACATCGGTTCAGTAAATTTTAGAAAAAAATAAAAAATTTAAAAAAAAAAAATTTTCACCATTGTATTTAAAAATGAAAAAAAATACCCATAGGGCTTGATTAATAGAATTAAACAAGAAACTTATTAATAGGGGTTTTAGTCGCTTATTCATGTTTTGGTTAATTCGAACTTAAAGGGGTAAAAATTTTTGTCAAACTCTTTAAATTTAAAAACACTTTTTTTTCTTATTTTAAATACGGCCCCTTATATTTTTAGGTCTTAATGTAGAATTAAAAACAAACATTTTACTAATTATAATATCGAAATTCCGACACATTAAAAAAAATTCGTTGAAAACTCATTTCGCATCTATTTTAATACAATAACATTGAATAAAAATGATGGTGGTATGAAAAACAATTTATTTACATTGGAGTTTATTTAACTTACAAAATCTTAGTTTGACTATTATAAAAAATTTGAAAATTATTATTATTTATTAATTGAATTAAATTAATTAAAAAAAAAAACCTTTAAAAAATAAACCTAATTTTTTAATTTTTAATACTTCCCTAACATGTTTTAACTTTAAATTTTCAGGTAATAATTAACGTTATTAGGAAACTCTAATTCAATAAATTGTTTTCAAACCATCTATCTTTTTTTCAATTATTTTATGGAAGTACATGCAAAAAAAGAGTTTTAACAATAACTTTTAATGTGTTAAATTTGATAAATTTGTTTTTAATCTACATCACGACTAAAAATAAAGATATTTTAAATAAAAAAAAAAGTGCTTTTAATTTGAAGAGTTTAACCATTTTGGACCCAGTTCCCAATTAATAAACATGACATAACGCTATAACCCCCCACTAATAAGTTCCCTTTTTTAATTCTATTATTTTTCCCTATGTATTTTTTCTTTTTTCAAGGTTCAAAAAGGTTTTTTTTTATTTTTTTTTCCCAATTCTGAACCGGTGTTGACAAATTTGGGAAAATTTGTGACTACAAGAGGCCTACCCTTTAAAAAAAAACACGGGATTCAAAATGCCATCATGACGTCCCATTTTCGACACCTAAAAACCAAAAAATTTTTTTATTGAAATGCCCTAGGTTAAAAGGAACGTCTGCAAAATATGAAAATTTTAAATGAATTAAAAGGGTACATAAGACGGGGTGAAACGGGGGTTTTTTTTAAAAATATATATATATATATATATATAAAATATATATATATATATATATATATATATATATATATATATATATATATATATATATATATATATATATATATATATATATATATATATATATAAAATTTTAATTTAAAACAAAAATTTGATACCTGAGTAATTTTTTATTTTCGAGTTATTTTGAAGAAAAGTAATGTTTTATTAAAATTCTAAAATTTTATGTTTACTTGCAGCTTCTTTTTTTAATTAAGCAATTTAAATCGGAAAAAAATATTTAAAGATTTTGACACATGGTAAAAAATTTAAACGGGGCTACGCTCTTTTTTTAATATAGGGTGGTAATTAGGGGGCTGTTTTCCAGTTTTTTGCATAAAAAATTTTTTTAATTTTTTAAAAAACTCAAATTTGTATGATATTTCCCTTTTTTTTTTAAAGAAATGTCTTTGCAAATGCTTCAAAAAATTTATTATGAAATTTTGTGTTTGAGGAATAACAGCTAACCATTAGCAAACCACAACTTGATTTGTATTGGTCCTACAGCAATTACAAAAAAAAAACCATTTTATTTGTTTTTAGGAGCTTCAATTTTGTTATTTACAGTTTTTTTGATAAAATGCATACTTATCAAGTTATTTGCAAAAAACCGAGTAAAAACGTTGATTTTATCGACGAAAAACTACGACTTTCGATCGCGAATAACTTGAAAAGTATGCATTTAAAAAAATATTTTTGCTTAGAAATCATTTTTCTATCGATTCCTGTGGTTAAAATATAAAAAAATTCCATCCTCGTGATGGTTTGGCAACCACCCCCAAGGTAAAAGCGACCTTCGGCATGATATAGATTTTGATCCTTGAACTATTCCCTATCTACTGTCAAAATTTCAAGTCATTCTATGCATTTTGAAAAAATTGCGAGGCAAAATGGTTCGTTTCCTGGACTATTTGCCAGAATCGCTTGATAATAGAAAATCATGCATTAATGAGATTCATAAATAAACTATCTCCAAAAATATTTTTTTAAATGAATTAATTAGTTAGTTAATATCAATTTCCCGATTCCTTTTTTCTAAACGGTGAATGCTTTACTGAGTTAGGTTTATTGATCTCAAAATTAATACACCATTTTTCGTGTTACTATATCGTGAAATATGTTCGAAAAATTAATGCATTCATTTAATAGTTAAGTTTTTATTTGCTTTATATATTTTGTAATAATACTGAATCGTTTTATTCGCTCATTAAACACTAACCGATTGGTAATAAAGAGGTTGTTGATATTTAACATCGCGTAAATATTGAATTGAACTATCACTACAGTACTTTCTTGTTCTTGTTAATTGATTTAATTCATTTTAAGTGGGAAAATATAAATTATTATTAAAGTCTTATTAAATTAAAAAAAAAAAACATCGGTTAAAAGTTTTTTTTTTGGAGGGGTAACAAAATCTTCTAAAGACTTCCCGATCTGATGTTCTGGCGACCGGGAAGTGCCGGATTCTGTCCATCCAGGAGCAGCTACCGATAAAAACTTCCCCCCCTTCTCTTTCACCCTTACTGGAACCGCTTTCGAGTACGAGGATTGTCCTAATTTTATATGTCTATCTATTTACATATATACCTATTTATCTTGTACATTTAAGTTCGGGTATTTGTATTGCCCAAACCTGCTTATCCTCGAGCCTCCTTTCTTTGGGCTGTATCATTACTCTTTTCACTTTATAAGCACGATTCCAATTTCCTCACCGCCTAACAGGCTTTGCATCATGTTTCCAAGTTGAACGGCCCCCTCCTGATGTATTCGGAATGCAGTTCTTGTTTCATTCCATCTTGGACACAAAAAGGGTATCTCCGCATCGTCTTCCTCTTCAGTAAACAGTTTGGGTTGTCAACTCTGTTACGGCTATGTAAGAACTTTCGGAAGCAGCCATGCCGAGAGCGCCTGAGTGACGAAATAATCGACTTCCCCATAGGGTTTTCCATTCAGTCCTGTATAACCGGTATTGTTTTCTGCGTCCAGCGTCCCTAAAGCCATTTCCCACCTAATTTTGCCATTCATGCATTAACTAACCTTTGCCTCTTCCTTTGTTGAACCTCATATCGGTCACGTCTTTCTTTGATTAGCAAGTCAATTGGAGGTACGCTCGCAATTACACCTATTCCTTCTCTTGATACAGTTCGGTATGCAGAGCAAATTCGAATCCATTTTTTTCTGTGTGCTGAGCGCTTTCGCATCAACTTCTTGTTCTGTGTTGCCGTATACCAAGCTGGTGAACCATACAATATCTTGGGGAATGAAAAAAGAAAAACCAGAATCTCTTTGAAGCTCTTGGTCCTCCAATATTTTGGGATTAAGCTTTTTCAATGCTGCCACTGTCTTGTCAGCCTTTATGGTAGTTTGGTTGATGTGTTCTGCGAATTGAGTTTTTTTGTCAAACCAGACTCCAAATACTTCCACCTTTCTAATGTCTATTCTAGTTCCAAAAATACCTCAAAACTTATTGGTCTTATTTTCCCTTTTTTGGTCAGAAGAACAGCTTCGTCTTTCAGGGCCAAGCTTAGTCGCCTTTCTCCATCCAGTTGGACACACGCTGCAGGGCCGGTTTCCAAACTCATTAAAGGTTTCGGTTCTTGCAGTGACAAAAAAAATTTTTAAA
>JAHBCN010018008.1:0-17550 GCA_019359885.1 Listronotus oregonensis
GGTATAACCGGAAGTCTCAAAACTGAACTTGTGTTTAATATTTTCCTAAACATATTTTTCCTATAATCGATTGATGCAGTTCCCGGTGGTTGACGGTGTAAATAGCACATAAATAGTGTGTTACAAAATGCCTAATGTTGTATTTGTAACACCCTAAGTATAGGGAAAACCAGGCCTTGTTGGCCCCCTTTTTCAATTTTTGATGTAGTTGGCTTATGGTTGTGTTTTTATAAGTCGAAAGCAAATGACTAATAAGAATTAAATATAGACCACTTACAGATAATGATATAACACTAAATTTATTATATACTTCTTACTAAACTGACTTTCTTTTATATGATGCAAGTGGGCCAACATACACCAACATTAGTATATGTTGGACCCTTCAGTTCAAAATTAAGTTTCTGATTTCTGCCATTTAAAAAAAAAAGACGTCTTTAGTTTTTGATACTTTAATGAAAGGAAAAGGATAAGAACATCCAACAAACATAAAACGAAACTTATTTTTTACAATAAATGTAACAAAAATATTTTTAAAAATGTACATTAAAGGCTCTACTGGCACAGATCGCAAACAAAACACTTCAACCTTCTGTCGACTCCTGCGCAGTCGGTATGGCATCAGCTTTTACAGTTCTGGCAGCGAATCCAAAAGTCACCTTTTCTGGATTCTGTATATAATCCATTGCAGTAAATACAGGCAGGATCTTCCTCTTCATCACCTTCCTGAATTTCTTGACTTGTTTCTTCTGTTTCCAAGTTTGTCAAGTTCTTTTTTGCCCTTTTGGCTGCCCTCCTCTCTTCTACTTCCCTTTTTTGCCTTTGGGTTTTTTTATCTCCTCTAGTTCTGAGGTAGAATTTATAACACCGCATTTTCCCTTTTTTCTTTGGACTCTCTTCCCTTTAGATTTTTCCACCATCGGAAAAGGTGATAATTTTTGGATTATTTTGACTATTTTCCACGTGCTGCAGGATGGTTTTGATGTAGACGGAATAGCAATTTCTTCTGGCTCAAGAACATCTGTGTTTATACACTCCGGAACTTGTTCACCGGGAGCTTCAACAGGAGCAGCGGAAGCACTTTCTTCAGGAGGGACATCTGTAACGTCTGCAGGACTACACATCCAGTCAGGGAATACGTTTTCATTCAATGGAGCTATACCAGTCTTCTGAAAGCCACTGATTGCATTCCCAAGTGTTGCAGCTTTTAAATAGGCTTCGTTAAATAACTTGCCTACATGATAATGACCCAAAGCACGTCCAGGGTGTGCTCTGAGCCTACTTCTTATCGACTGATTGTAATAGGTCGTAAGTGGCCCATAAAACGATACGTCCAAAGGCTGTAGGCAATGAGCCGGAAAGCAGAATATAACTATATTGTTGGACTTGGCGTACTTTCGGATAAAAAGATACAGGTCAATTAAAAGGTCGCATCGGGTCGCGTGCCTCTGACCAATAATTGTCCACCTGTTGTCATGTATCTCATAATCGATGTGCGACGATCGTCGAAGGTCAAAGCGAAGGCGACCGATGCAATCGCCTGCAGAAGTAATAAATCTGCCGAATTTTACTTTACGTCGGCGAATTTTTCACTTGGCATCTTTTATTAGTTTATTTGCTTACGTACTGCATATCAAAATAAGGCGGCTGGGATAGATCGCCTTTTGGTCGGAAGTCGCAAAGCACCAACGGTATAATATTATTGTGAAGTCTTGACCGTTCGCTCTTGCCTCCAGCGGTAACCATTTTCTTTTTAATTGTAGAAATATAATAATTTTATATACTCATTAAATAATATATTTTTTAAATTACATTTAAGGCATTTTTCCAAGGTAGGCGGCGCCTACCTTGCCTACCCCGACGAGCCGCCACTGCATTATAATTATTATGGAATATCAAATCAAATTGATTTTAAAGTACCGTAACGCGGTGTTACTTTACAACAGTTTTTATACTTTTTTTAGTATATCTCATATAATGTAATATTTTTGATATGGAACTGTCAATTTTTATATTAAAAGCTTACTATTTGTTTACCACTGATTTATTTATTTTTTTTTAAGTGTGTGAAGTCACCTTGCAACAGTGTCAAATTACACAAGCATCTAAAATGCATGAAGATTCAAAGTATAAGCTTCTTTAGCGTGACTACACAATCTTATGCTTTTTAAAAATAGTTTAAAGCATGGGCAACAAATTTAAAGGGGAAAAACTCATATTTACTGATTTTTTTTACGAAATTTATTAATTAAGTACTAACTCAGTCTTCAGTTAGGAACTAAACTGTTTCAAACGAACCAAAAAAATAAACTTAAATGGGAAACGATTAAACTAGATACAACTCGATAAACAACAAACCAAATAGAAAATGTAAAAAATAAAGAAACGTAAATTCTTATTTTATAAAAGCAGTAAACTAAAAATTAAGCAACTCTTAAACCCGAAGAACATGGATAATACTGCAACATAGGTAGGAAGGTAGGTAATAATGAACAATTAAAAATTAAAATTTTTAACTTCTATGTTAAATTTATAAAGTCCTTCTGGAGTCTTCAATAATTTAATAATATCATCTTCAGACTGTTGGGATATGTCATCCTGAGGAAGAAATACAAATATATTATCTCGCTTTTGACGACGATAAAATGCTTAAAGCTTTGGTTTCCTTGGATAGCTGTGCCGCAATAAAGCGGCCGTAATTTGACGGCCGTTCTTTATCAGCGTTCAAGACGGCCGCTATCGGTGAGCACATGTAAAGTAGGAGCTCAACGTTATTGACTGCCTAAATGCATTTTTGTATTGGCTTTCGTTTTGTGTGTTTATATTCTGTTTTATAACTTGTGTTTAATTTTATTATCCGACAATAATTACAGTGTTTCTGTATTAAAAACAAAAAATGGATGATTTGGACTTGGCAATGATAATATTTTTGGAAGTAGAGTCTTCATCGGAAGAAGAAACGAAAAGGTTGGAAGAAAGTAAGATTTTTAAGAAACGCAAAACTGAAGGCGTCTACGAAATCTTAATATGTCGTCACCTTCAAACAAATGATGAAAAATTTAGACAATATTTCCGTTTGACACCAGTATTGTTTGATTATGTTTTAAATAACATAGAAAATGACAGTGTTTCAAAACTATGCAATAGAAATAAAAATCCAATAACTCCTGAACAAAAACTATGTTTATTTCTAAGGTAAGTTCATGGATAAGCTTTATTAATGTTTACAAATTAAAAAAGTTTGGAAAATGTTCTGAATCAATTGGAGAAAGAGGCATTGTCGTACTGTACTCCGGTGAGAACGCAGGTAGAGGAGCCCTTGACGAAGACGAAGAAGAAGCTTGGTTTTGAGAGTTATAATTACTGCTGGTACCAGAACAAGCAGAAGTTGATCGGCTGTGGTCCTGTTGCTGAAGACATCTCAACTGCGCATTTCCCACCATGGTCCCAATTTACAATCTTAAATGAACTTGTTCCGTTTCCGGTAGTTTCTTTACCATTTTCGCCATAGATGCAAAGAAAAGATCTGTTTCATCTTGTTCTTCGTTATTGCGCCTTTCAGCAATTTTTTAAAGTAATTTTAATCGTTCTTCAGAGTTTCCTGCATGTTTTAGCCTTTTTGGTGTTTTTGAACTTGCACGACCTATGTTGTCATTATCGGTATAAACTTTTGTTGACGGTGTCTCACTTTGGACATCCGTTTTTTCCTGCCAGAGTTTTCCCAATCGTTATTTGAATCCTCTTCTACGACGTCATCTTCTTGAGTATTTTGGTCGGAATTGTCCCTATTGGTAATAGTGCTAAAATAAGAATTAAAAAGTATTGTATACACTTAGGGTAATTTGTGGAAAACTTACCTTCTTTTTAGAGAGCAGTAACTATCTAAGAATGGCACTTGTTCAGCTCGTTTTTTTGCAGCATCTCCAGGGGCACCTGTGCCTGGCTTTTCTTTGCGTCTCACGTAATAGTCTCGTACATAATTCCACCTTTTACTGCACTCGATATCTGCAAAATGAACGTAATCTGAAATTAATTTTTTAGGCATATCGCAACAGGAGAATCTTTCAGATCATTGGCTTTTCAATTCAGAATCTGCCATTCATGGATAAGTTTTATAATAAAACAGGTGTCTGCTAGCATAGTGAAAAGATTACTTAATGCAGCAATTCCCCCTCCAACAATGGAACATCTTAAGAAAAATGCTAATACGTTTATGTAATCTTGGAATTTTCCAAATTGTGTGGGTGCCATAAACGGTAAACACATAAGAATAAAGTCACCTAAAAATAGTGGATCGGCTTTCTTCAACTATAAAGAATTTTATTCGATTGTTATGTTAGCAATTGTTGATGCAGATTGTAAATTTATAGCCGTAGATATTGGTTCTTATGGTCGAGTAGGAGACGCTGGTATTTATTTAAAAAGTCAATTGGAAAAAAAAATTCAAAACAACGAATTTTATATACTACCTCCTCAAACACTTCCAGGAACGAATTTTCTCGTACCGCATGTCATTGTTGGTGATGAAGCTTTTGCACTTCATGAAAATTTAATGAAACCATATCCAAGAAGACAATCATTAATTGATAACTCCAAGGCCATATTTAATTACAGACTCTCCCGAGCCAGAAGAACAACTGAAAATACCTTTGGAATACTTTGCGCCTATTTTAGAATCTTTTTTCAGCCAATTGCAACTACACCAGAAACTACCGATGAAGCGGTTACATCAGCGTGTATTTTATATAACATTTTAAGAGATTCTTAAGTACTTGCTCCTAATGAACCAAACATGTATTGTTGCCATAGCAGCTGAGCTTGTTGTTTAAGAGGATTTGATTTTGTTATATTATTATAATCAGGCGTATTGGGTCTAAGGGGTCTTATCCCGCTTAGGCTATCTACGGACGCCTCTGATATGGTTTCAAAAAATTTAATTTTATCCAATACGGATCCTGATTGTCCAGGCCCGGTACGGGTTTTGGAAACCGCGTTCACCGAAGTCCTATTTGTCCCTAATTGGATTTCTTCCGGCGTGGCGGCCTCAAACCTAGAACTATTATAGTGACCTAAATCGCTAATATCATTATACATTAAATTTTTACTGTCATGAGTATTGTCAAGGGAAGTCACATTCATCCCGTAGGATGAGGGGAAAACCCGCCTTCCTCCCGGTGAACCAGAATGAGTGTTCACCGCCCCAATAATGTGACTTGATGAAAATAAAGGGCGATGTGTGCCGGTCGGAAAATGTTTTTCATGAGCTACTATAGCTTCAGAAGTAGGAGGGTGCATGCTTTTAGAATTAAAATTTTCCATTTTTGGAAAATTAATAAAAAGAAAATTTATTGAAAATTAAAAAGGGAGCAGAAGTGGCACTTAAGAAAATTTTAGGGAAATAGGAAAATTGTCAGTTGTTTTTAAGAGCTCTTTACAAGTTTTATAAAAACTTAAAATTATAGTTTACAAAATTTTCCTTAAAAACTAATTAATTTAATTTTGTTTTGTTTAACAAATTAAGTTTGCTAAATGCCTATCTGTTTTTATAGCACCAAAAGTCCTACTGTGCTTTTAAAATGTCTTTAGAACTCACGAAAGTTTATTTGGCGGTTTTCACTAATTGTTTTTCACTTTCCCTTCACTTTTATTTAGTCTGTGTTTATTAATCAAGCGACTAATAAGTCTTTAGACGATTAATTATTTTTTTAAGGTTATTTAACCTTTTCCAAAAAATAAAATCTAAACTTAGAAAATTAAAAGCAAAATGCTATCTGGAAAATTGGTTATACTTATAGATAACAAATTTTTCTTCCCAGATCAGTCTAGGATCAAAAGAAAAATAAAAATAGTTTTTCTAATTAAGAAGCAATTAATTCAGTGCATCTATTAAAATTTAAAAACTTAATTTTTTTAAAATTTGAATAAACCAATTTTTCCAAATTTTTACAAATTTAGCAAAACAAGGTTCAAATACAAAAATCAAAAAAGGCTTTTAATTTTCATAAAATTTACAAAATTAATACTTAAAACTATTAAACTATTATCCTAACATTTAATTTTAAAATTAGCACAAAAATGGCTAATTACAAAAATACAAATATTGTGCTGATTAATACCTTATTAAAGGTTTACAAATATATTTACAAAAATAGAAGTTAGGAAATGAGCTTTTTCCACGACTTTAAATTTTGAAGAGATCTAATTAAAAAAATCCAATCAGGGAAACATTAATTTTTAAAAAGAAAATTGCTCTTGGACTTAGCACGGCTTTTAATATTAAAAACACTAAATCAGCAAAAATTCTTAAAGTCTCTAATTTTTTAAAATTGATTTCGGTGCGTGCAGGCCGGATCCCAACTGAAGGTCTGGAGCAAATTACAATGAATCTTGCAAATTAAGAAATTAATTTCTGCATAGGGCGGTTTTTCTAATTTTCAGTTTTTTAAGGTCTTATCCCAAACTACTTTCTCGGACTGGCCATCAATGCATGGAACAGCTAGATTTCGTATGGGCTCGGAAAATTTAATTTTCGGATTAAGAAGGAAAGCTTTTACCTTTGGAGCGATAGCGCGCTATCCCAACTCCTGAGTACTGACGTAGGCAGTCACTAGTACTCCGCGGACTTTCCTGTACCTTTTTAACCGAATTTCCACTAAAAAACGCGCCGCGAGAATTTTTCTTAATTATCCCACTTCTTCAGTAAAGGCAATTCCGTCAAATACCACACTGGCTTTTGGCACGGAATATCCAATACACAAGTGCTAATCCCCTTTTTCACCTAGTATGTGCAAGTCTAGGGTATATTACAGGCAATATAGCAGGCGCACCGATCGACTAGAGGCCCGTCTTCGGATGACAGGGAGTCGAGAGATCTTTTAAAAAATAACGCGAAGTGTCGTGGACGAAAGCTGATAATGATCTCTTGCCTTCTGTAAAAAACCCTTGGCTTTTATTCACTCTACCAATTCCTAACTGCGTAGTTTTAGCTTCTGACCAATCACGAGCCGCCTGAGTCACCCTGCATCGCGACTTTCGGTTCCTCTTTTCGAAATCGAAAAATCGGCTATTTTTTTACGCGTCGCGACCCTTAATTTCCAATTTATTCGCGACCCAATTAATTCTACGCCGTGATTCTGGTACTAAAATACGCGTTTTATAAGCCCCTTTAATCTAAACCTAACCCCAATAAAATCCCTTATCATATAAAATTTTCCCAGCGGTTTTTCCGCGCAGGAGGCATTTTTTACGGGATATTTTTCCCATGAATTATTAAATATTAAATTTATTTACAACCCTAGGACCCTATTTAAAGTTTTAAAATGTGTGAATGGTCCGGGGCTAACTTATAGTGAAAACTAAATGAAAATTCCTTCAATAGTTTTCTCAGAATCGTGGATTTTCCCACACTAAATGTGCCCGTTTTTGCGTGAATAATTTTTGACAATTCAAAATTTCCAAGCAGTCAGTAACTTCTGACCACTCCCCTTTTTTCCACGCAAAACGCCCATTTTAATCATAAATTAGCATTCTTATTGACTTAATTATTAAATTAATTATTAATACCGGGATTTTTTAAGGTATTATTTTAGGTCTATATTAGGGCATGAGATTCAAAAGAAATGCGGACCCAGAAAGGTGTTCCGCGTAAAATCCCAGGTAAATAAGCAGGTCGGTGTCTGCTTTGCATTTCTATTTTGATAGAATTTTTATGCATAAACTGAATATTTCATTTATATTAGTTATTTAATGTCTGGGAGATGATATTTTGTATCATTTAGAATATTTTTATTAATTAGGGGGTTTAAAAAATAGAAATTATTATAATAAAAAGTTACTTTTGCAACAAACTCAACACCGCACCGGAGATAAAAAACGTTGCACGCACTGTCTTCCACCGTTATGACGGCCGTCACCAAAATGACGGTGCCGCTTTATCGTGTAGCGGTGTTGCCCACCGTTTCCTCAAAAACCACGCGCGGTTAAAATAAGAACAACGTTTTATAGCGGCCGTTATATTACGGAACCCCTTTCCTAGGAAATCATAGCTTAAGAGATTTTTTAAGGCTAATTTAATAATCACAAAATCTCCTTCCTTTGGAAATGGGATTTCTTCTTCATCTTCGTTATCGTGTTCATTTAAAGCTTCTGGTAACAGTTCGTTTAAGTTTTCGTCAACGTTTTCTTGTTCGAATTCTTCTATTTCTGAGTGTGATGGCCCTGGGAGTAGAAGGGAAATATAGCGAAATGGTCCCCCCACTCCTTCTTCCCAAGCCCCGCCCCTTGACCTTGAAGGTGACTTTGACCTTGGTCGACCTTGACATTGACCTTGACTTGACTTTGAAGGTGGCTTTGACATTGAGATTCATGCCCTATACATTCTTTCGTATTATTGATGGTGGGGGTTGTATGGTTTGTAATAAAAGCAGGCATTTTGCTTAGTGAATGACATATTCAACAACACATCTATTTGTGCTACTGTTGTAGTTACTATTACATAAAACTGTGTCTGTTACTTAAACGTGATTTGTGCAAGTGTTTGTTTAAGGTATTATACAGGGTGTCCCACTAAGGGTGGCGAGGTACGTTATTACGGAAACCATAGGCCCTAGAGCCTCGGGGAAAAAAATTTAACTACTAAATCGGCCAAAGGAAATTAAACGAAAATATTTTAAAGCTTCTAGAATGACCACTAGATGGCGTAACTGCTAAGACAAAACAAAAAATTTAAATTTTCTTAAAAATTGTTTTATTAAGGTACTATTTCGAAAACGGAATAAAAAATTCATCCAATTCTGCGTGAGTTTGCCTTTAAGATTTTTTTCGTATCTCTGATAATAAGGGTGGGGAGCTGGTAAATAAATTATTTTTTAAAATTGCTTTAACTTCCGTACCCATTATCCAAATTTACTCAACTTTAGTTCGTTTGACAGAGAATTTTAAGCTTATTAAAAAATTACTTAAGTGATGGTCGCTAGTTCTTACCTTTTTTCCAGAGGGCGCTGTTGTAAAAATTTCAGTTTTTCAAATTTTCTTAAAAAATTAAATGGTACGGCCTACTTAGCTAAGACTTAACGCAGAAAAAGCATTTGTTTAAGAGCTAACATTAATTTTTGAAGAACAAATAGGTTATTTGAAAAAACTCGAAAACGAATAAAGATATCAGAATGCGGATTTCGCCAAAATTTAGCCATTTTTATACTCTTAAAACTGCCGTAAAAAAGTATGCCGTACCATTTAATTTTTTAAGAAAATTTCAAAAAACTGAAACATTTACAAACAGCACCCTTTGGAAAAAGATAAGAACTAGCGGCCATCACTAAAATAATTTTTTTAAGTTAAGATTCTCTGTCAAACGAACTCAAGTTGAGTTAATTTGGTAGGGTAGGAAGTAACAGCAATTTTAAAAATAATTTATTTACCAGCTCCCCCACCCTTATTATCAGAGAAACGAAAAAATCTTAAAGCAAACTGACGAGAATTGGATGAACTTTATTCCCGTTCTCAAAATAGTACCTTAATGAAACAATTTTTAAGAAAATTCACATATTTTGTTTTGTCTTAGCAGTTACGCCATCTAGCGGCCATTCTAGAAGCTTTAAAATATTTTCGTTTAATTTTCTTCGGCCGATTTAGTAATTAAATTTTTTTCCTCGAGGCTCTAGGGCCTATGGTTTCCGTAATAACGTACCTCGCCACCCTTAGTGGGTCACCCTGTATTTTGATATTTAAATAATATATTTTTAACTATGAACAGTACTAAAGCAAAGTTTACAGAATATAATATAAGTTGTCGCAATACGCGTCGGCACTTTGAGTTGGGCGTCCAAGGGTTCCGCCTGGCAAAAAAAAAAATAGTAGTAGGTGCAAAATGGGACAAAATTATTTATATCGGCATCTAGCCGGTAGGGGGAGATAGGTAAGAGTATTTAATATTGATTACATTTCATTTCATAGTTCATCTAGTTTTTGTTTTGTTTAAAATTTATAATTGTAACGATACATACTCAAATATACATCAAAATATTGGGGCATGAAAATCTTCTAAATAAATTTAATTTTAATTTAATTAATTATTTTAAATTTCATAAGTTGAAATACCCTGAACAAGAATGAGAAATTTTTAACAGTGTGCATCTTGTTTCATAAGAATGTTATTTTCAAAATGAAAATAAAATATACTTTTAAACATTAGTTTATTATAAATGTTGTAAATATTAAGTTTTACATTTTTTGTCTTATTGTATCTACCTTGTTTAAGGTCTTGATTTACAAATTTAAGGGTAAAATATATACGTACTCAATATATAAGAAATAAAATATTCAAATGGAAAATTGTGCAAGGATGAGAGAAATCTACTTTAGAAACTCGTTTTTCAATATTTTCCAATATTCGTTTGATAGGCCAAGTCATTAAATTTGCTAATAAAAATATTTTCTAAACAAACAACAAAATCCACAAATTTTGCTTAAGTTAGACTCCAAATTCAGTTTTCGTGACTATAGGCCTTATGTCCACAAAACATTGTTGTTCTAGATCTAACAGATCCGTTTATCAAAATGTTTACAGGTGTCACAGGAATGTTAAGTAAACATTTTCGTAGAAGATAACCTCTACATAGACCAGTGCATTCTTCAGGGGATTTTATATTCGTATAGTCGTTCGTGAACACTCTTAATGGACTATAAGTTTGGACAGTACAACTGTAGATCAATATCTTGCTCTATATTTCTTATTAACTCCGGCGTAATATTTACCAATACCTCGTAAGATCTTCCATACAGTTGGTACCTTCCGCTTGGTCAAAATATTCATGGCAAATATTTTTTAAAAGCTCTGCAAAACTGGATACAAGTGGGACTTTGCATTTCCCAACAGTTCCTGTTTGTCCAAAGAAATTTTCAAGACAATCCTGATTCAAATTCCCTAAACAAGTATTTATATCCTTTTTCTTTTAAAGACTGGAACAGAATCAGGATCGCCTTAATTGTCATTCTCCATCCAAAATAAATTTTAATTGCTTGGTGACATCTCTTCCTTGAATATTCTTGACTTTTAAATTTCGAAATAAATTTTCCATTTCTAATAACATATTTAGCTGCATTTCGGTCCCCATAAATGCTCCATAATTCTCAAGTGTATTGGAGTTCATAAGATAAACAATGTTCATTTGCTTTATAAAATGAGCTGTTGGTTTCGCCTCTTCTGGGAGTACATTGAACTCGATATATGTGGACATCGCAGTTGCTACAGAATGGCTAAATATTTGCGCGGCTAATTTTACCTTCATCTTTTGGAAGTTGTTAGGTACAAATGGTCGTTTGACAATTTGAAGGCAAGTCTAAATTGCTTGTCTTTGTCTATATGGTACATTTTCTCCAAAAAGTTTTGTTGGTTGATTCCGTTCCAAAATGGAAAGTATAATTGAAAAAATTATTTCTTGTAGATTTTAAAAGATGTGGCACATCGAAAAGGTAAACAAGTTCTTTATCATCTACAAAAAGGTAGGATTTTCTTCTGTCAATTTCAAAGTCCTTTTGACTAATTTAAAAAGTTGGAGCCCTGATCAGAAACTGCACCCAGGACATTCAACCCAATACCATTTAATTTTCTTACAGATGCGAATATAATTTCCTTTAATTCATCTGATGTGCTGGAGGTTTCATAAAAAAGTAGGCTATTGGTTGTTTCCAGTTTGTAGCAATACCTCTTGCCATAACAACTGATGCACTGTTCGAATTTTTGATGACTGCCTGTTGAATCCTTCCTCAAAACCAACAATTTATCTTTACCAATATCATAAAAAACATTTGATTTTAATGAAATTTCATCCAAACATAAAATACAATCTTTTGCTTTTTCCTTAAGAAAGCGAACTTGTATTTTTGTAATATCAAATAGAAAATCGTTAAAACCTGGATGTGTCACCCATTTTTGGAGATATCTATGGAGGGTCGACTTTGATGGTAATCGACAAATTGTAGAAATTTTTTTATATGCTTTGGGACCCAAAAAATAAACTCCCAAAGCAAACTGTTTAAACGTATTGCTGTATCTGGAGCCTGTAGCAGATCTTTTCAAAAGAACAAGCTGAGATTTTAAAAATTCACTTGAATCCGTCGGATAATTTTCAGTAATAATTTTTTTCACGTTTCCAATGTTACTCCAGTTTCAAGTTTTCTTTTACACTGGGTATGTTCTCGTGTAAGTTCTTTCAATCGCTTCTTAATTTCCATTTTTCTTGGGGTTGATGCCGAAAGCTTAACAGATGTCTGACAATACTGATCTGGAAAGCAAAAACAAACACAAATAACAAATTTTTCTTTACGTGTACAAATGTTTTGTATAAATCAATAAAAATCATTTTTCTTACGTTTTGATCATTAGCCTCTGTTTGAACGAATGCGTCGGAATAAGTAGCGGCTTTACTTGGATCACAGGTGGTGTCTGAAATTGAAAAAATCGAAATAATAGTGGTCTATTTAGTTTTCAACATGTAATACTTACTTGTTTTTACAAGAGGAATCAGTAATGAGGGAATGGCATTATGACTGAGTCTAGATTTTTCTGGATTACAGTAACTATCCTCAGTGAAATGCAGACTACAAATTCTAATTCGCTCGTGACATTGTTTCGTAGAAATGTTAGCATGCTTATGATTTCCTATGAAACCTAGTTTACTTTTCCATATCTCGCTTCTGTAAGAGCAAATAAACCCTTAATTATTATTATTATTATTATTATTATTATTATATAGGAAAGGTGTATGTGGGGGTGTGTGTGTGTGTGTGTGTGTGTATATATTATGCTCTAAAAAGGTTCGACACGTTTTTTTTCTTACAAAGATAATTATTTTTTTGCTACGGTCATGCGTCTTACACCACCAAATTGATTAAGAAGAAATAGCTCTAGTAAATAATATATTTTTTTCTGTGACGGGGAAAAAGTTTGACATTTTATCTCTGTTGACAAATAACAAAATGTCACTTTTTATGAAATTACTTTTTTCCCTGGGAAGAAAATGAACGGATATATGTATATACACATTAGTAAGGTAGATATTTAATTTTAGAATATTTTATTATACAAAAATCACATTTTCTTTATACAGACATACTTTAACTTTATAACATACAAAATACCTACTAAACAACCACACTAAGTTCGCAATTTTTAAATCAAATGCATCAAATCACAGAATTACATTGACAGATATACGGCCGCGTGATGATCGCGTTGTTAAATTTAGCAATATTGTTAAAAGTTAAAAACGGTTTAGAATGTTTAACAAAATGTCAGAGTTTGACAGGTTGCCACTAAAAGCATTGAATAACACTGACAATGACGTTTGTTAAACATTCTAAACCGTTTTAAATTTAGCAATATTGTTAAAAGTTAACAAAGGTTTAGAATGTTTAACAAAACGTCATTGTCAGTGTTATTCAATGCTTTTAGTAGGCAACCTGTCAAAATTTGACATTTTGGTAAACATTCTAAACCGTTGTTAACTTTTAACAATATTGCTAATTTTAACAACGCGATCATCACTCGCCCGATAGCCTACTAGTTTAAAACTTCAAATTTCACATCGATAATTTTCGGACTTAAATATGGTAATAATATAATTTTTTAATATTAAATCGTCGTTAATCCCGCCACAGAAAAAAATGTGTATTATACATGGGAAAAATACTAGATTTTAACTTTCGGTTTTTGTCTTCCTCCGCTGCGCGTCGGGAGACAATACAACCTTAAGCTAAAATCTAGTACTTATTTCCCTTGTATAATAAATAACCATTTGTTTGTAGTATAATTAAAAGATGAACAGGTAAAAATATAAAGGTAAATCATTTAATAATACCTTCATACATATTTAAATCATTTCGGTCGACATAATAACTACCGACCGAAAGAAAAACTTACCTTGTCTTATCCATGGGACACCTAAAAACGATAGTCCTTTCCCATATTCACTATGGCAACCATCAACTGAACAATAATGAGGCATTCTGAAGAACACTAAACAATGAATCAATTCTAAACAACACTAAACAATCAAATCAATTCTTATTAACGCGGACCACTATGTATTAATGCCGTTCGCAACAATAGCCTGCAAACTACTGGCAGCGAGAGCCGTCGTGTATCGTCTGGGCCCTGCCGCGTACCAGACTCGATGACGTTGCAAACGGGTGAAACTCGGGTATTGCGACAACTTATATTATATTCTGTAAACTTTGACTAAAGAAACTTTAGAAAATATAAATATTATGATTAATAAAGAAGCTGACAATTTTAATCGTAAGAAGTTAGTTGATTTAATTCCGGGGGTTCCATATGTTATAAAGAAAATTGTTCCTATGAATACACAATTTGGGAAAACGCTTCTTGCTATACTTTTTGATCGGGTTAATAGTGAAACATTTGCTCTATTTTTACCGAATCGTGTATCTGACAATATGTCGAGCGATGTTGTTTCAGCAATGAATGCTTCGGATGGCAAATATACAGTAACCTATTTGGGGCAGAGTAACCGCGTATTTCCCAATAATTATGTGAGTTCCAGGCCATTATTAACTTTTGGGTGTTTAGAATAATTTTTATAACCGCGTATTTCCCAATAATTATGTAAGTTCCAGGGCATTTTTAACTTGTGGGTGTTTAGAATACTTTTTATATAATTACGTTAAAAGTATTTTTTTCTTAATTTAATGTTTCATAGTTAAAACATTATTTACATATATCTAGTCAGATGCTTGCACATAGTAAAGTATAGTCATTTTTTTTTATCGTTAAAGTTGTTGGACGATTTAGTAACTGAGGAATGTCAATACACCTACGTGTTTTGGTTGGGGTTCAAGCTAAGAGGTATGGCCCACGAGCTTTCGGAGTTTGCAAGGGAAATGGATTATGATGAATTGGATCAGTGCAGAAGATACCTGAAAGATAGCACAGTGTTGTTAGCAGGAGCCCATCTTTGTGATAAATATTGCTATGGCAGCGTAACACTAGAAACATTTTGTGTTGAAATGATAGCAGAAAATTTAAAAGAGTACCTAATCAATATACCGCATTTACCTGAAGAAATACGTGCAAAGTATGAGTTGATTCCCATTATATCCGTCAATACTGTGGATGGAGTCCCTAACCTAAATGGTGGTGATGATGATGATGGTAATGGTGAACCTGAACCCGAGATTATATCCGTCGATACTGTGGATGGAGTCCCTAACCAAATGGTGGTGATGATGAGTAGTAGATCTGGCGGGGTTTTGGGCATAATGGTGCTCCCGATGGCATATGCCATCCAGTTCTCCAAAAGAATCCATCAGCCTAACCAAATATGGGCATAGTTGTAGAGTTCTTTGCCGAAGAACAGACTAGACTGTTTTCTAAGAAAAGCGTTTCGTAAAAGAGATTCCTCATATGGGATAAATACTTCTTGTCTTGACTTGTATATCAAAAGAAGTGACGTAGTAATAAAAATAAGAAATTAAAATAATATAAAATAATATTTGTTCAACAAGCCAAGTGTATACTCGGGTGATGTAATTCGATAGCAATTAATTATTTCATAATAGTTTTAAATTGCCTAGAAAAAATGTATTGTATTATTATTTGTATTTAATAGATATGTAAGTGCTGTTAATAAAATGGTAGATAAAAAGAAAATTTGTTATTTTTGTGAAATAGAGATTATGTGAAAAATACATTTATATATTTGATTTTTTTTCTATAAAAAATTATACCAAATATTTTTTTAGTTACTAAAAAATTTTGTACGTTAAGCTAGTTGTAAATAGGTAATTAAGGTAATAAATAAAAACATAATAATAAATTAAGTAATCGTTTATTATTCGTTTTGTTCGTTCGTTCGCTCGTTTGAGTCACACTATACAGTTTTTCAATAATAAAAACCAAAAAATTAAGTTAAAAGAGTTTTTATTACAATATAAAAAAAGGTTTCTAAAATTCAATGCATATAAAGAGTGGTTACAAAAAAGTCTCTTACTTAAATTATAATATACATGCATATATTAAACACAGTAATACAGACACAATATAATTTTTAAAATTAAATAATATACATATATAGATTTATTTAACATAGAGTTAAAAAAGCTACCTTTTTATTACAATTCTGGACTACTGAATACACGTTCTAAACAATGTATTTTTTTTGTTTTATTGCATATAGTTTATCAATAAAATTATGTTTTTAACAGACAGCCTACAAAAGCAAAAATACATTTGACAATCATAGCAAGGTCTTGTTCCATCAAAATAGCTGTAATTTTGAATTGAATTTGATAAATTCTGAAACTAAAAAAAAAAGAAAATCTGTGACATTTAAAAAACTATACTAAATTTTAGAATAGCCCCAGGGAATAGTATCAGTGTATATATAATTAACTATGCGTTTATCATCAGAAGGACTTAAAGCTATTTTTCTTTGATCAATAGTGTATACAGTGTGCTTTATTGACTTTATAATTTTTTGTGAACATTCGGTAATTTTGTTGTTAAATAAACATTGATAATAATCTTCAAAGGTAATTAACTTTAAAGAACCTTTTTTTATACCCTTTACCTTTTTAGTTAATAGTTCCCTGGACTTACAGTTTTCATTATGACCTAAAACATTACATTTTAGATCTAAGACCCACAAATTATGTCATTATTTTTCCATTATTTTCATTTTTCATTAACCCTATGACCTTTTTATTTTTTAAAGGAATATTAAAATTATTAATTGAGGATAATCAGAAGTATCAAATTTTTCAATATCTTGTTTTATATGGTCATATATATATATATATATATATATATATATATATATATATATATATATATATATATATATATATATATATATATATATATATATATATATATATATATATATATATATCTTTTACATGAAAATGATAAATAAGTGAATCTGTATCAGTGTAATAATTTGCACCTCCTCCAAATTTGGGTTTAATTAGTTATAATGAAAATCGTAAATAAATGTCTTTGATATATCTAATATTGAAAATCCTGCATAAATGGGTTTATTTAAAGTTATATGTAGTTTTGACATTTCAATTATTACTATGTCTTTATCAAAAATAGTAAGGCTATGAAAATTGGGTTTTGAAATGTAATAGTTTGCTCCATAGAGAAAAGAAATAAGAAGAGTATCTGATTAATGACATAAAAGTTTGTATAGCGCTGACGTCACAGCGACGGTGGCGTCAATAGCGGCAACCCGGGAAAAAATACTCAAATAGCGGGAAATTTGAACTTAGTTGGTTGCACAAAAATAGTTATTTTTGTATCAAGTACAAAATCAAGTTTTTGGGACGACTCGTCGCTGAATAGCAGATGAGTCCCAAAATTGGTTTAGGTACGTGTTACAAAAAAACACTTTTTGATGTTGCTGTAAAAGGAAAAAAGGAAAAATAAACACTACATTGTATTGGGAAAAATATAATTTTAAAAGATAGTAAAACAAAGAGTTTTCAAACGAAAAAAAAACTTTTTAAACTCCTGCTGAAAAAAAAAAT
>JAHBCN010018009.1:0-17620 GCA_019359885.1 Listronotus oregonensis
AAACTTTAATAGACAAGCAATGCTGAAAATAAACTGGCCACTTTTTTGTTATGTTTTCCCGGACCTATATTAAATGCGGCTGGACGTGCCAGGACACCTTAAAAACACGGACATGTCCGGGCAAATCCGGACGTATGGAAACCCTAAGTTAGCTGCTTCAGATAAATTACAAAATCTAGCTATAGCAGCAGTAGAGTTAAATTAAGCATATTATATTTTTACTATAGTTCTTTTGTTTTTCCATATAACTGCACAATGTGCGGTGATTTGAATATTTTTAATTGCCATTCTCTCAAATACCATCAAAGATATACGGCCGAGTGATGATCGCGTTGTTAAATTTAGCAATGGACTTAGCAGTTTAGAATGTTTAACAAAACGTCAGTGTTATTCAATGATTTTAGTAGGCAACCTGTCAAAATCTGACATTTTGTTAAACATTCTAAACCGTTGCTAACTTAGAAATTGTTAAAAGTTAAATCAAACAGTTTCGCGAAAGGCTTAGAAACGGAGACGAAGAGTGTTTTTATGGGATTGACTGAAAATAAAACAATTAAAAAAAAAAATGGAAAAAACAAATTTGAATATTAGTCTTGAAAAAACAGAAAATTCAACAATTAGTTTTAAAAAAGGAAACTATGTTATCTTTAAATATGGGCAAAAATATTTTCCAGGTTTAGCGGAGAACAGCAAATTAAACTCGTTCTACATAAAAGCCATGAAAAAGGTTGGAAGTCACTGGAAGTAGCCTCATCATGAGGATGGATTTGGTATGAACTAACTAAAAATTTTTCCAAAATAGAGCCTTTACAGTTTATCAACAAAACGGGATTATTTTTTGTTTCAGAAATCCAGAATATGAAATAATAATGCATTTGTTACTTTTTTTTTTAATGTCATACCGGTGTATATCTTTATTTTTTTTTAAATATTTTTTAATTATACGTTAAATAACCACCCTGTCTATTTGTTTTACTTTCTCGTCATTATTTTTACTATTTTTTTTACCCTTTCGTTTTCTTTTTTTTAAATTTACTCGTTTTTTTTTTGTTTGTTTTTTGCCTCTTTTTCGAATTCGGTTTTTCGTTGATACTCAATATACTCGTCTGAACGGTTGGTGTTATTTTTTTTTGTTAAACGTTTTTAGATAAATTTTGCTTTTTTGGAAAAAGTGTTTTTGTATAATCTGTAGGCGTTTTTAAGCAATCTAGGGACTTTGTAACAGCACTTTCTAATTGCTTTTTTTGCTAAAAAAGGAAAGAAGTTTTTTCTACATTCTGTTCAATATCATTCACTTTTTTATAGGCTTCTAAACCAGTTTTGTTTTGATCGAATATTTCTTTTTTTGTTTTCATTCCTTAGTTGTTTCTCAGTTTGATTAAGAATACTTAAAGTTTCAGTGCTTGTAGCCACATGATTTAGAGATGCTGTAGAATTTAAATGTTTAAAAGAATTAAAATCTTTAGAAAAACTTGGATGTTCAACAAGATATACGTTTTCGGACGTATCAATGTAATTAAGAATCTGAATTTTACTGTTATTAGTAGTTTTATTCCATTTTGAAATTTCAAAATTATTCTGTAGCTTTCTGATTTTATATGAATAAGCAATTAAATAAATAAATAAATAAATAAGATCCAAACTCAATTTTATATGGATTTTTACTGCAACACACAATATTATTTTAAATTCACTTTGGCAACATAGCAGCATTAATTCTTGTTCATAAAAAACATTACAACCAAATTTGGCAAAAAAAAATTATAGTTTATATATAGATAACAATGTTTCCACACTGTGCAGCAATTTCCTAATATGCTACTTATGGGGTTCTAATGAGGCGGTAATAATAATAAATGTATGATAAATCGTAAATTGATATGTGATTGGAAAATGTATTACCGCCCACCCTTGGAATGCCCTCTTCGTAACAATTTTAATAAACAGTTTATATGTAAACCAGTATTATTATCTTTATTAAATTTCTTGTATTTTTTGTTAAAAAAAAACAATTACATTTAAATGAAATCTGAAATTTGCCGTAAGTCGTGCTCAATAAGCCGAAATTACATAAAGGTGAAAAATTTTATTGTATTACCGGCCTATTTTATTTTTGCTAACCACTCTAATTTTTTTGCTCCTTTTTTTTAAAAAGGTTAAAAATATTTTTTCGTAAATTCTATTCTATTGGCCAATTTTCTTTATTCGTGGCTCTCAAACGTACTTACAATGGCATTTGTTTTTATAATTACACGTCTTTATGGCATGTCAAATAGAAGACCTATTTTACCCCTTCTATAAAAAAATATGAGCCGGTAATAGATTTTTAAATTGTTTGATGTACAGACACAAAGTGTTTGGCTTATTATTACACATATTAAAAAAGATAATTAAAAATAGTTGCTATTATTTGCAATTCCGGCTCAATAAGCCGAAATTAGATCGAGTCCTAAAATATTAATCTATTACCGGCCTATTTTATTTTTGTAATTTTAGACATTTTTTCTTTTAAAAATGTTAAATAAAATGAGAGAAATGTTTTTAGTAAACCTTTGTAAAACAGGTAAAATCGAAAATATATTTAAACATTTTCATTTTTATTAAATATCGGTCATACATCCTTAATACATAAAGTCAAATTACTAATCAAAACAAGAGAAAATTACGAAAGAAATGCAACATTCGACTCTTTAAGATTGGCTTCTGCTTTGACGCGTGCCAGCATCCTACTCTTTATGCGTATTTTGATTGGTTGAAAATAGTTTTATCACAAACTTGACTTCATTTTACGAATTTTGCGCGGCAAATATAAATAAATTATGCGTAAAGTTGATGTATCTATTTAGGCCGGAATTACCTTACGATTTTGCATGAGCCGGTAATCACCCATTTTACCTTACTTGATTCTTTAATTAAATTTAAGTTGGAAAAATCTAAAGAAATAGGGGAATCCACAGGGTTTTTAATAAACAAATACTTTTCTAATTGAAAATGAATTTGGTAGAGATAGATTTTAATTTTCTCAAGAAGAAGCAAATTAAAAGCATGAAAGAAGAGGTATTTGTGCATATTTAATATTATAATTATTAATAATGGCTCATTTAAAATAGTATTATTTTTTGTTATATATTGTTACTGAAGAAAGAAATATTTACAAGTTTTTTTTAATGAGGTCGTAGAAAAAAATAATGTTTTCAGCAATGGCGTGCGAAAAAGTATCACTTTTCGCACTTGTTAGAAAACTACTATTTCTGTATACGGGAGCATTTAAGTATTACGTAACGCATTTGGGGGAAGGGGTGGTGGTCTTGTAAAACGTTACGATGCGTTACAGGGGCGGGGAGGAGGGTTTCAACTACGCGTTACGTAACATTGTATTTACGACTTTGAGGTCAAAATGGTGGTAACGTAACGTTTTATTAGAGGGAAGGGGTACAGAAAAACGTTACGGCGCGTTATATGGAGGGGTGACGGGGTAAAAAATCTCCAAAAATTGCGTTACGTAATACTTGAACGCTCCCTACCGCATTTTTTTTGTATGTCCAATTTTACTTGTTCTAAATTATCTGATTGTGAAAACTTACCATCATCAGCATTTGATTGAGCCTCCAACAAGACGGAATAACAGGTACACGTTTGTGTTTTTTGAGTATAAACACATTCTCTAAGTGTTTGCAGACGGTTCATGTGAATGACGGTGGTAGTGATTGTCACCAGGACACAAGTTAGAGCACATACCAGACAGCAGAGACCGCAAACTTTGATCTGTAAAACGGTCTTAGGTGATATTTATATTAATTAAAAGCAAACAAAGTAAAACAGTTGGCAAATAAAAAAAAATAATAAAAAGAAAATAAAATAGAATGTAAAAAATAATAAACTATTTAAAATACTGGTTAATTAGAATTGAATTCTTATATCTTCATTATAGAATCGTACTTGCAACTAATGGATATCCCCTATAAAGACTGGTAAAATAAATATCTTAATATTATCTTTTAGCATTTTTTTTCATTATTTACATTGATGCAAAATTTAAGAAGTACTTACCAAGTAACTGTATCTATTTTTTCTTCTTGCTAAACTTATAACGCACAACCCAGTCAATATAAGCTGAAAAAAAATTAATTTACAGTCAGTTAAGAATGATAAAGTTTAAATATTAGAATTAATTAGATTTTTTTCTTACCATTGTAGCAGGTACAAAAGTGGGGATAGTTTCAAAGTAGCCCAATGTTGTTGTGTAGCTTCTAAGCAAAAAATACACAGCAAGGAAAAGAAAGCCCAAAATTGTCGCCAATCCTCCACAAGCACAACACCAGAAGACGTATTTTCTTACACCGCCATTGGGTGGACTTGCTGAAAAAAAGAGAAAGATTTAGAAATTCTAGCAATAAATTAAAATATTTTAATATTTTTAAAAAACCCAAAAAGAGTGATTTAGATTATGAAGCAACATTTTAGTTGGAATTAATAATATCCAAGTTTTTGAAAAAAACGCCGTCTTTATTATTTGGAACTTACAAATCTAAGTGAAATTTCTAATAGTAAGGAAAAAAATGGTGTTTAGGCAAAAAGAAGGTTTGTAAAAATCGGCCTTTTTTACCCCATCATATACGTGAAAATTCAAAGTTTCAATTTCGGCCATTTTATTATATTTATAAACATGGGCGTAGCGAGGTACGAGCAGGGAGGGGCAGCTGCCCCCCCTTAGAAGAGCGGTTGTTCGCTGGTAAACTGTAATTCTGACAAGTTTCATAACTTGCGACGCTTCTTATAAGACCTAAGAAACTAACAGCTGGCTTGTGAAATCCAACTATACGTGATTTGATCTCTAATATAATTTTTGTTTACATCATTTCTTACTCTAAAAAATGTCACTTATAACGACAAGGGTAGCGTAGTTTTTTTTTATTTTAGCAAAATTAATCATAAAACGTTTTGTGAAAACCCAAAAGAACTTTAAAAAAAGTAGTAAAGAACCTTAAGTAAAATAGACATAGGAGCAGAGCAGGTGAGCGGGATGAGAGGGGAGGCAACTGATCAGCCAATGTTGTGCTTGACTTATTCAAGCTATTTCTGATTTTTGGCTTCGGTGGACTCCATAGCTCCATTTTTAAACAGCAATATTTTAATATATTTTTTTTTAATTTTTGTTACATCATAATAAAACAAAAAGGATCTAAAAAAATTTATTTTTTATTCACATTATCACAAAATAAAGTAATTTCTTTATTTCTCATATAAAATATAGTAAAGAAATATGACCGACTAACATGAAAAAAGTGAGAAAGAATACCTACAAAAAGAGATGATACAATATCGTTTTGTTTACGATTCCCTCCTTGAATAAGCAATTTTGGCAGCTGTTTTCTAATAATTTGTTATTATTAAAGGTTCTCTTTTTTTATTTACCAAAAATGAAGTTTTTTTTATAGAAAAAACTAACCAGAACTAACAAACAACAACTTCCAAACTATTACCTATTTCTGGTTAGTTGTCGTTAGGTTTTCCTCGTTAAATTATAAATTTTCATTATCATAAATGCGCCGTCGAACAAAATGAAAAAAATAGCCTGATATCTTAATTTTTCGATTTTTATAGGCAAAAATAGGGTGAACCTTACTTTCAGATATTTACCTTATTTATTTTTTTTTTTGTAATTTGTGTAATTTTATTTAATCCATAATGCTTTAAAGCTAAATTTAAATCTTTTTTGATTCGACAACGTGACAAATTCTGGCCTTTTACTTAACCTAAATACATAGTGTTTTTTCGACTTTTAATTTCATTTTTCTCTGCAAAAATGAAATTGGATTTTTTCCTTTTGAATTCTACTTAACAAAATATGTTTTTTTATCTGTAATATTTATTTATTTATTTTTTTAATATCGAATGCATCTAAACGACACCGGACCCCTGATTTTTATATATTTTTTTAATTACTACCTTCACTGCTCATGTGAAACTCATATGGTAAAAACAACAATCAAAACAAACAATATAATCTAGGATTTTCTTTGTCTGCCCCCCCTTATATACAATCCTGGCTACGCCCTTGTTTATAAGTCCAAGTATCTTTATTTACATCGACAATGGTAAAAAAATCAGCAAGTACAAAAAAAAACCTTGAAACTTGTTATTTTTATTAAATTTTTGCCACTTTACACGTTTTTTGATCTTTCTTTAAAAAAAATTGTTAGTTTATAAGCTTATTAAGTGTAATAATAAAGATTAAAATATATGCCGGTGCACAAAGCGCATCATATAATTTTTTAAAATAATAGATCAAAAACCGTGGAAAATGGCAAAAAATTATTAAAAATAGTAAGTTTGAAGGTTTTTTTTTGGTAGCCATTCTGATTTTTTTTACCAATTCATTGTAGATGTATATAAAGATACTTGGACTCATTATAAATATAATAAAATGACCCAAATTGAAACTTTGAAATTTCACGAATATAATGGGCAAAAAAATGCCGAATTTTACCCACCTTCTTTTAATTCATATATACTAAACTTGGTAAGAAGGTTCTCTTAAACCCCTTGTCACATAAATGGTAAATTATAAATGAACGTTTTCATCAACTAAAGCAGGGGTCTCCAAACTACGGCCCGAGGGCCACATCCGGCCCGCGGACAGATTTTGTCCGGCCCGCGGAGAGCTAGCATACTTAAAAACTCCTGTTAGAGAACAAATAATTTTTATAGCAAATTAAATTTAGTTTACTGAAGTATTCTAATTTCATGTTGAATAATTATTAATATGACATCTACATTGATATGGTCATGGGCTAACTCCGCTAACTCATAACATTCTTGTAGGCTTATTGTTATTGTTTTTGTGATAAGTTGGATAAAGAAAAACAGAATTGTAATGAGTAAAGACATGTATAATTTGCAGAAAATTTAACTTCAGTATATAATAACTAACAAATTATTGAAATGAATCCAACTACCATTTTATACATTTTAAATAATCACATAACTTATAACAAACATAATGACATATGAAATACTAATGAGATTTATGTAATTGAGATTTTCCACTGACAATAGTTTGTAGTTGTGGACTAATTTTACTTGTACCAATTATTAAAAGAGATTTAAGATGCTCATCAGTTAATTTCGATCTGTAAACATTTTTGTGTACTTCATTTTGGAGAAGGTTTTCTCACACAAATAAGTAGTACCAAAAACAGAAAACAGACCACGAGCAAATTTATGCAAATTATCAAATTGTGTCAGTGGAAGACTCTTATAAAATTCCAACAAAGATGAGTTTTGATATTTGTTCTTAATTATATCACTGCATTGTAGATCAATCATTTCCATTTGAAGTTCCGGGGCTAGGGTTTCAATGTCAGTATCAAAAGGATTCTGAAAAATCTTAATTTGATTCGCAATGGCATCAAGTCCGAGAAACGAGTATCAAAATTTATCTTCAAAGCACTCAAAGTTTCGATTGCAAAATCGATAGGAAACTCAGTCTCAGTAGTGTGGCTGAATATTTCACATGTTTTAAAATGTGAAAAACATTTACTTCGTAGTTGTGATTGAAACAGTCTCAATTTCTTCCGGAATGATTTGATATTAGTGTATAAATCAGGAAGATGCTGGTTTTCTCCTTGCAATCTCAAATTCAGTTCGTTCACATGTTTTGTCAAATCAACATAGAATGCTAACTTCCACAGCCAAGCGTTGTTTTGTAATTCAGTAAGAGGGCGATGCTTTTCATTCAAAAAAATTTCGATCACTGCTCGAAGTTCAAAAAAGCGCTAAAGGACTTTCCCACAACTAAGCCAGCGTACGGCAGTATGATAAGGTAAGTCAGTTTTTCCAATCTCTTCAATAAATTGTCGGAATTGTCGGTGATTCAGCCCAAAAGATCTGATAAAATTAACAGTTGATATAACTGGTTTCAGAACGTCAGACATATCCAAACATTTTCCGCACAAAGAGTGGTGATGAATGATACAATGTAAGACTAATGGTTTTGAACCACCGTCATTTTCTACAGCCTTTGACACAAGAGCGACCACTCCTTTATCTTTCCCACTCATGTTTTTGCCTCCATCAGTTGTAATACATTTCAAGTTTTTCCATCGAAGGTTCTTTTGATTAATGGCCATTTCAACTCCTTTAAAAATATCTGTACCAGTAGTTGTGCCATGAATACTATACATATCAAGAAGTTCTTCGTGCACTTCATAGCTTTTATCTACTCCTCGAATATAAATCAACACCTGAGCAGTATCTGACACATCCGTTGACTCATCCAAGGCTAAAGAAAACCACTCAAAATGTCCATTTTTGTCGAACAGTTGAGAGGATATATTTTCAGCGATGTTTTCTACCCTTCGAGCCACTGTGTTTGCTGACATACTGACAGTTTTTAAAAAAATTTACCTTTTCACGGCACATTTCTTCGGCTACTGCAATTATGCATTCTTTGATCATTTCTCCATCGGTGAATGGTTTTCCACGTTTTGCAATTTCAAGAGCTACACGAAAGCTGGCACGAGTTGCAGCCTCTTGTTCAATTTTGAGTTTTGTAAATGAAGATTGCTGCGATTTCAATCCGCGCTGCATAGCTTCGCATTTTTCTGTCCGCAAACTTCCTGTATATTTTGAGTAATTTTGAAAATGTTTTGTTTCATAATGACGTTTAATGTTATATTCTTTGAGAACGGCTATGCTTTTAGCAAATCAAACATAGCGCCTTGTTACTGGACTCAATTACGAAATACTGAATGTTCTACTGATCTTTGAATTTTCTGCATTCACTATCAATTTTTCGCTTCTTTTCCATACTACTAATTCCACACAAAAGCAACAATTCAAATAAAAATACTGTTATAAAGATGTCTTAAACTTAAACACGCACAAACACGTTTTAAGGAGGTATGCAATATTTTATTTAACAACAGTGTCATAGGAACTGACTTGTGGTTGCGCCACTAGCCTTCTTATATATTCCAATTACTGCCATCTAGAAGTGAGTGGAAGACACCAGAACTTTCTCGAACCAACGAGATTATTCTGTACGTGTTATTAGCGCCATCTGTTAGCGATAGAAGGTACTACCTATTTCCGCTTGTGTCCACCAGATGTCGTGTCACGTTACTCCTCATGGCTCGCACTCTACGACTAATCTAGAAATTACAGATAATGACAGGAAAATTAATAATATGCAGTGTTGCCGTTTTGCGGACTTTAGTCCGATTTGCAGCCTTTTTTAAACGTTGTGTACTTTTTCGGACTTTTTTTTATCAGTGGACTATTTCACTTCTTACCACCGGCAACAATGATAATATGGTTTTGGCCCTCGGAACTTACTGGAGTAATCAGTACGGCCCTAAGGCTGGAAAGTTTGGAGACCCCTGAACTAAAGCACAGTTTATACCGTACAACGAATCAGTTATTTAACTCTCCACCTGTTTTGAAGCCATAGAATTCAACAAGAATTCTGGGCATGCTCAACCTGCCAAGTGATATGAGGATGATTTCTTTTATTTATAATAACCAATCCGGTTTAGTTTTGTCTTTTTCTGTTACGACAGTTTTACCACAACAGAGAGAATGAACAGATGCCCCACCTGATTGAATCAGAAAGTGAACGCACGAGTCAGGGCTGGTCTATCGGTTTTTTTATTTATTTTTGATCGTCAGGTCAGCTGGTGTATTGAATTGTGAGGTTGGAAGCGTTGTTATTCTTCGGTGATTTCAAGTGATTTGTTTAAGTGTGTTGGATTTATTGACAATTAATTTGCCAAAAGGCGACTAGTGTTTTCAGGTTTCATTTTTAAAAACCATGGTTGTGCGTTGTTTTGTCTGCAAAAGTTACAAGAAAGCCAATCCAGCTTTAGGATATTTTAGCTTTTATACACATTTTAGAGCATACCAGAATGCTGCAAAGAATTTGTTTGGCAACCTTAGGTCTCCAGATCAAACTCTCTTTGAGTTTTTGGATCCCGAAAGTCTATTTGTCCGCCATTTTAATGATTTTGCCAAATGTTGGCACAAAAAAAAGGGGAAAAAAAAATTTTAGAACTGCCTTTCCAACATCCTTGTAAAAACTTCCCTAAAACTTATTTTGCATCTTTGTTTACCAGAACAAGAATATTTTACACTTTAAAATTTTTAAACAGAGATTTGTTTTCACCCAAAACAAAAAAATTACAAAAACTTAATATTCTTGAGCATTTATAGGCCAATTATTTATAAGTGTAAGGTAATATAACCATACTTTTAAATTCAAACAAGAATAGAGTGGCAAGGAAATAGATATGTAATATTTTTAAAGTTAATTTTTTTTTCGAAAACTAGATCAGTATTCAGTCTGTCAAAAACAGACGGTTGTTACCATTGTAGTAATTTCTATCCAGTGGTTCTAGAAATGTATAGGTATTCATTTCATTTTACTGAGGTAGTTATTTAAATAATTTAACTGCTTCCTTGAAACTTCGGGTTACTTTGAAACTCTGTAAGGTAAAATTTTGTTTCCTCTATGTCTTGTGTGTACGTAGGCCTAAGAATTATATTTTATGACTTTAGTTTTTGATTTAGCTATTTACTGGAAGGTGATTCTTTTATATGTGTGATAATGGGCTACTTTAACATTTTTAAATCTTATACTGTACTGTAATGTTCATTCTTGGCTTGCTTTGGTTTGCTCGGTATGAGTCAAAAAAATTCATTATTTTTCATTTTCCCGGCACGTAAAAGTGGCCTATTATTTAAATTTTGTATGACCTCGACGTATGTACTCGAAATTTATTTTCTTGGTCACTTGACCATATTATATATTTTTGTTAAATATACTTACTCATCAATTTTTTAACATGACTTTTACTTATTGAAATGGCTACCTACAAGAATAATAAATCAATTATGTATATTCGTTCTATGTTCTTTAACATCAACATTTATTTATCTTGAGGTAGCCGAGCCTTTAATGGTTTTATGAGGAGCGGCTGAACCGGTTTTTAAATAAAATTTTTCAAATACATCATTTTATGCAATTTTTTCCACCTATTTAAACCTACCTGCCTACCAGCTATCCAATTATGTGTAAATAACTGATCATTCTTAATTAGGTTTCCTAGGGTTCTTTTTTTACCAATTCCATTCAAGTTGCTGCATATCATTTAATTTACTAATTTGATTAAATTAATTCCAGTCCGGCCCTGTCGAGCTCCAGCTTGCGATTTATTCACAACATTTTTGACACATAGGGCGCGTGCGCGAAATATGAGGAAAGAATGAAAAAGTCAAATCTGGCTTCATTCAAATTAACAGAGTTAAATAACTGATTCGTTGTACGGTATAAACTGTGACTAAAGTATGCCTCCCAGAGGTTTTTACTTCACCTATTTTGCCTGTCAAAATTTCTCGTAAAATATGAATTCAGATCGGAGTAGAAATATAAATAATGGCTGTCTACATGGTCACCATTGTAAAAAGTCGTCCCTTCGGGAAACAAGATAATAATAAACCGTAATTTTTTATATTTGCGAAAAACAAAAAATACCTTGTTTTTAAAATCTTGCCGTTGACGTTCTTGATTTAGTTGCATATGATATTGATGGAACCTATGCTTCTTTAAAATGTTTTTAACAGAAGTTTGACCTATGACCAACAAATCACTTATGTCTGCTGTATTTCTATAGGTTTCTTTAACAACAGATGTAATGAGGTTAAACTTATTTTCTTTATTTACCACGGCCTTTACTCTGCCTTGTCCATTAATCTTTTACCAGGAACCCTCTTCCGTATACTCTGCTTTAACACCCTCTATCTCCCTTACTATTAGCTTTTAACCCATTCTGCATTACCCAAAGTTTTTGTTTCCAACACCCTGTGTAGTCACATAAAAGATATTAAGTCATCGACAATTTGTCGTTGAATAGGCCTTTTCATCATATGACAAAGTCGGGCCAAATTCAAAATATGTTTAAATTAACGGAATTAAAAAGTTTCTGTATGATTTTTATCGACAATTGGCTAGGAATGCAGTGGGTTATCCCCCCCCAATTTTTAAATGCATTTTATGGAAAAAATCCGTAATCATGTTTCTTCACCGATTTATAAATTCAATTGGCCCCAAATTTACAACAATTAAATTTTGTCATGGACGTTTTTAAAAAAAGGAAAAAGAAGTGAGTTAATTGAGAGGTTAGGCATCATTACTTCTTTACTATACAAAAAGTATCAATAATTTTATTCTAATTAGACCTACCACATATATACAATTGTTATATTGATTAAATTGTATTGTATTTAAATGATTTATAGCGTGTATCACTCTTGCATACTCCATAACAACACCCTTCTTCGTTCCTTTTACTGATATCATTATAATAATCGATTAAAAAAAACCTATTTGCTAATTAAGGCACTTTTTCTTTATTTTCGTATTCTTTTCTTTAATAACTATACTTTCTTTAGTATTTTTAAATTAATTATGTGTTTACATGCCCTTTAACATGCTTGTTTACAAAAAAAAATACGAAAAAAATGGCTGATCTGACGTTAAAAAAAAAATTGTGATAAAAAAGGTCTATTGGTACCCCTATGTATTTTTACATTTTTAAATTCTACCAAAAATTCTGAAAATATTTATATAACAATTAAATCCATGTAGAACCTTAACGGCACCCCTTTACAGTTCATCTGAATATGAACTTGTTCGTTTATTCATCCCTAGAGTATCTAGTCTGTGGAACCTGCTACCTGCAGAGGCTTTTCCTCCCCTTCAATTCTTCAAAGCTTAAGTCCCCCTACTTTTTATAGACAATTTTGTTGTTTGCAGAATCATTTTCACGTAAATCAAATGTTTCATAAAATGCACCAGAAAGCATACATTTTCACTTTTTAAAGTTCTAATTGGCCCCTATTTACAACTATATTCTAAATTCATTAAGAAAATCTAAATGATAAAAAATAATTTAAAGATATTATTCTAAGCTTGATAGAGAAGGAAATAAAGTTCTATCCTTATTTTAACTCTTAATGCTTTACCTAAAACTCTTACAGTACCGAGCACAGTACATTAGTACTTAGGCATTAAGGCCTCGTGGACTTTGGCAGCTAAAAATTTGAAGATCTTTGCAGGCAACAGGTTTCACAGTTTAAAAATTCAAGGGATGAGAAAACGGACAAAGTGGAAAGTTTGGGGCTTTTTAGCTGGACTCTATAGGGCTAGGGCTGCTGCAGCTATAAGTGTAATGTTTTCGTTCTATTTAAAGATATTAAAAGTAACTCCCATAAGAGTAACTCGTTCTTTTCTCTCAAACTTTGCCGCTCATATGTGTAGGATGTTATTTGCAGACTTTCTTGCGACAGCAATCATAATTGAGTCTTTATTGTATTAAAATGGAAAAAATATTTAATATTAATTACAGGTATTATGAAAGAGATATCTGCATTATCCTGTGACAGGGAAAAATAAGTATAATAAAGGGGTACTATCGCCGGCTATTGTTTCCCCACACTAACCATTTCTACTTTTTTTAAAGTTTTAACAATGTCATATTATATTTAACACAATATGCGTAAATGTATAAAAAAATAATTACCTGTATGTGGTAAATGTGTCGCACAGTGTGGCATCATGGCAGGTGGTATGTGGTACTGCACCACCTGCATTACTGGGTACCCGTGCATTTTAACTACCTTTTTGTTACGCTTTTGCAAATAGATTAGATTCTCTAAAGATATTATTTAAAAACCGTTGAAAAATAAGTTTACCGCACTCTTTGAAACATTGTATTCATTCAAGTTTAATATTTTTGCTTATTTATTTTTAATGAATTAGTATTTTTTAAATTTGTTTCTTTGTCTGTTTAACTGAAGTATTAACAATATTATATTAGTTTAACTTGGAGGAGCAAATAAAATGTCTTAAATTGTCTGCAAACTAAAAATAAATAATAAAAAAATAGACTGAAATAATAAAATGGGAGTAGGAGTAGAAAAACGACATATTTAAGGAGTTGGGACAATGGCCTTTAATGTTAAATAATTAAAAAATGGCAAAATGCAAATAAACACAAGAATCATTTAAACTTAAATAATATTGTTGTCTGCATGAGTATCTTTACTTAAATCAAATGTTGCATAAAATGCACCAGATAGCATAAATTGCACTTTTTTAAAGTTCTATCTGGTCCCAATTCACAACTATATTCTAAATCTAATGAAAGAATCTAAATAATAAAAGAGTATTTTGTAGATATTGTGTCCAAGCTTCGTAAAGAACAATTGATGCAAGTTTTATCCATATTTAAACTGACATTAATGAGACAAAGAATGTCAGCATTTTTGAAAATTGCTAGCTTAAAAAATAGTTAATTCATTATAAAAAAATATGTTTTTAATGATTTTTTTATAAAAAAGTGTGACAATGCTTTTGATTTCTTTACACCCTACTTAAATTTACCCAATCATTTTTTTAAATCGCATATTTTTATCCTTTTCTTCTATTTAGACATTTTTAAAACACCAACGAACAGCAACACCTTGAATCTTAGATCACTAATATTTAAATAATTTTTTCCTGATATACTAAACAAACCACAATGCAAACAAAACCTCACCACTACCCGGTTTTCGCGACACTATTGCGTTTTTCCATCATTCGCCATGGAAAGTATGGATTTTTTATTAATAGAAAAAATGGGAAACGGAAAAAACTGTGGAAATGCATGGGTTAGACGCGATCGACTGAAAAAATAACAACGCGAAAAGTGCTTTTTACTGATGCTGGAAATCTGATGTCTGAATTTTGATTACAAGAAAATAGTCCAGGGGCGTAATAGGATACTCATTCTGAATACACAATATGGTCCATCAGTACAGAGTAATTCTTACTTTTCCGTTATTCTCTCGGGACATCTTTATTTTTTAAGATAATAGTTATTTATGGTACTAGTGTGTTATGTTGGAAATAAGTTACGCGAGAAAAATTTATATAATAATTTCTCACCATAACACACGAGTAGCAGGTTTTATTCAAGAACTGAAAAAAAACTAACAGGTAAAGGGTCCTAAATCGACGCTGGGCTGTTGGTGTAGACCTTCTTCACGTGGCCCCAAAGGAAGAAGTTGCAAGGTGTTAAATCACAAGATCTTGGTGGCCAATTGTGATCACCTCTTCGAGACATAACCATGGTCGTGGAACTTTTCCCGTAAAAAATCAATGGTTTCGTTGCTTGTGTGACACGTAGCGCCGTCTTGTTGAAAGTAAACGTTATCCAGAATTGGATGGTATTGATCTGGACAAAGTTTACTTTTAACAAGACGACGCTACGTGCCACACAAGCAACGAAACCATTGATTTTTTACTGGAAAAGTTTTCCGACCCTGTTATATCTTGAAGAGGTGATTACAATTGGCCACCAAGATCTTGTGATCCTTTGGGGCCACGTGAAAGAGAAGGTCTACGTCAACAGCCGAGCGTCGATTCAAGACCTCAAAGATGGAATTCGTGAGGCTATCGAGGACATAGGGCAGCCACTCTGCGATTTGGTTACGGAAAATTTCATGAAAAGGATATGGTCCTGTAGCCGTGCTCGTGGTGACATTTGGCTGATGTTATTTTCCATTATTAACGGCACACCTTTCTCTTTATAATGTAATAAATATCCAATCATTTATCTTAAAAAATGGCATTTTTCTTTAAATATTAAAATAACACCTCTTATTGGAAAACCCTTTATTTTTTGGAAATAAGTGTTTTTTAAAGCAGGATTTATAAAATTGTATTTCCTGACGTTTTGCGTTGACGTTTGGGGTTTATGCTGCAGCTGCTTGCACAGTGTAAATTCACCTTTAGTCTGAGTATTCCAGCTCGGATTCAAGTAGGTTGTTTTGGTTGCCATAAAACTTAAAATATATTAGCAATTAGTCAAATTAATTTTGACTTTTTTATATTCTATTGTGTCAAAAGCGATTTTTAGGAAGAAATTGATAAGAATTGTGTGCCCCAGGACAATATTACGGAAGCAGAAGAAGTGACCAGAAAATCCTGAGATTGTTATGACAAGGAGTGCAAAGTTTTTAAATGGATTTAAGAAAAATAAAAAGAATTGACGAAAACGTTTTGCTGGCTTTATTTTTTATATTTACAGAAAAAATAGCTTCATCGTCTTTATGGACTAAATACTCCATGCTTTGCTCGACCCTTCATCTGTATGAAAAAATCGAAATTTCAAAATATGGCAAATTAAATAGTTTCTTAATAAATAAATATATTCCAAGGATGCAAACCCAAAAAGTCCAAAACTTTGGAAAGAAATGAAACCGAAACCTTTTTACGACAGACTCCCGACAGTGAGTCTAATGAAAGCTTTGATTATGGGAAATACTGGGGCTTGTAGAAGAAGTTTTACTATTCCTAAAGAAGTATTTTTAGTAAACCTTGTTGATTTGTGTAAAAAATATATATTTTAAAACCCACTAGTGAGTTATGGTTTATAACACATGAGGGTGTTATTTGATAGTTACCTGCCTAAATTGGCACAAATAATGAGTCTTATAAATAACAGGTGTTGGATAAAACTAAAAATTTGTTATGTCGGTAAATACGCGTCATTTGATTCATTCAATTAATCCGTACCACTTCCGATTTGACCAGAAATGACCAGTATTTTCAAATTTTAAATGGAGTCTCCAATATATTTTGTGTTGTTTTAATGACTTATGACATTCTCAGTACAATGACGTTTAAATTGTAATTTTCTGTCACTTTTGCTTTGAAATATTTAGTTTTTTAAATTTCATTCTAGAGTGTCATTAAAACGTTAAAACGATTAATTTTAAATTAAGTAGCCATGGATAAATCGATTTAATCGCCTTTTATGTTCTACTGCTTCTCCGGACTAATTATTTGTTTTTAAGTGCTTTTAATTATAATTTGGAACCAAATGCTCTTTCAGAATATGCTAATGAGCTACCCTCGGTGAATTTGAATTTTTTTTATGACCATAAATATGATTTTGCAACAAAATGCAAACAAAAATAAAAGACGGTTAATCCATTTTTCCATGGCTACTTGAATTAAAATTAAGGAATTTAACGTAGTAGTGGCACTCTTGATTAAATTTAAAAAACTATGTTTTTTAAAGCAGATGTGTTAAAAAATTGTGTATAGGGGTTCGTTGTATTCAGAATGTCGTATGCTTTCTAAATATAAGAAATTATACAAACATTTAAAATTTGAAATTACCAGTTATTTCCAGTCTAACTGGAAGTGATACAAAATAACTAAATAGGTTAAACAACGTATATATTTGTTAAATACCGACACACAAACTTTGACTTTTTTTATCTTCAAAAATTGAAATGTTACGTGGGGGAACCTCCTTTGAGAAACACCTGGTATATATTAAGAAAAATATGGTTTTTACAATAAAATCTGTTTTGTTACTCTAATGTTTTAGTACCTCTGAATTACCATAATTATTTATAAAAAAAATATTTTTTTGTCTAACCGTAACAATAGAATGAGAAACCGAATCGACCGAAACAACCGAATTGACCTGATATATGTTATTTCTGACAGATGCATTTTTACATAAATATTTTTATTTGATACTTTATTTTTTTACCCGTTGCC
>JAHBCN010018010.1:0-17541 GCA_019359885.1 Listronotus oregonensis
TAAAAATATCAAGTAGGGTGGATACATATCCTAATTATAATATCTTAAGAAAAGTAACTTAAAAAAAACTTAAAAATGCTTTGGTTAGCCAATTAGGACCTTATTTGCGGTACCTATCTTACTACGCCAAATTAAATTACATGGTATTTTGTAGGTTTTGTCATAAAAATGTTATTTAAATTTAAACCAAAATGCTTTGATTCTATAAAGTATATTTTTTATTTCTAAATGTTTTATATTAGGTAAGGTCACCATATTGACAATCATCTATTGTTAAGATTAAGCAAAAACTTAATATAGTTATGGAATCTCAAATTAGCATTACGCCTAATATAGAAACAATCTTAAATAGGGAAAATTGGGTATCATATCATTACAGTAAAAAACAATATACAGAAAGACTTTACAAAAAACAAAGACATTTATGTAAAAAAATATTGTATTTTAAATGATTAAATATAATATTAAAAACTTCCTACATGTATGTATTTAAAATAATTAACTGTAAATACCTGTGTTAATAACTGTTTTAATGCATGATGATATCCAATTATGTACTATATTATTATTTAAAAACTATTTAGGTTTTTTTTCCTAATACATACGTTGTAATTATATTTATTTGTTTTATCCCAAACTAGCACTTCCTTTTTTTTTAAATTTGAAAAAATACCATATCGTTACGTTTTATTAATCCCTGTCATTAACTTGAATTGTATAATTTTGTTTTTAAAGACAATCTCCTTAATAAAAAAATACATACATTTCTTGGATTTAAAACAGGAAATTGCTTAAAATGAAAAGTGTGAAAAGAAAAAAAAATAGATATTTTTGCCACAGACTATTTTTTTATTTATTAAAAAAATTTGCATCAATTTGGAATTCATAATATATAATCAAGACTTTTAAGTAGTTTTTCTAAAAGAATAACATAAGCCCGCATAAATGTAGGATAGCTGATTTCTGTTATTATTATTAAGTCCTAGTCTAGTGTTGTGTGCGTCAGAATTTGACACTAAACTATCTTAGGAATACGGTACAGAGACACGGTGGCTTACAGAAACAGGGAGGAGGCATGAGCTGGATGGACGCCCTTAAACGACCTTGGCAATGGACATGGACGCTTCACGTTGACGGTCGAGCTTAGGGACGATCTGATGGATGCATATGAATTCAGCCACCCCAACACTAGGGGCTACATAAGACGAATGCATGCCGCATGGTGTGCTAAACACCCTGAATTCAGTCATCTCTCCGAACAGCGTTTGAGAGACTATGTAGCTTATCTTAACCGATCTGGTTATGTTAGAACTCCCAAACAACAGGAGCCACCTCAAAACCTGGAACCTATCCAGGATCCAGAACAGGACCAGCCTGCGGAGGATATAATAAATGAGATCGCTCCCGGGAACGCCGATAATGAATTAACAGAAAGACTTGTAAATATTAATATCAAGTCCTACATAAAGCCTCAAAATATCGCACAAGCGGACAATGCACTTCGAGACAGACTTTCAGAACTTACAAATATATTGGCACTTAACAACGCTGTTTATGAGGCTGCGAAACAACTTATTCCTAACAACCGCTCAGGCAGCTTTCACCTAACTCTTTGAAAAACCGAAAGCCGAATACAGCAAATATCCAAGAAAATAGATTTGACGTGGCAAGAGGCATCACGTATACAAAGTGTATTGGAATATATATCATCCAACAGACCTTTTACTGGAAAGATCAGGAAAATAGCTTTAAAGCTACGCCAAAAACACCATACACTTAACAGAAGTGTGCTTCTCATCATCAAGCAGCGTTGCCTAGACCGCATACGATCCTTGGGTGTTATTAACAACAGCTTGAAGAAAAAGGCTAGAGGGATAAGAAACACAAATAAATTCGTAACTAGACCTTCTAGCTTTCTTGCAGACTCAACGCCATCAGCAAATGTCGTGGAACAGTTCTGGAAGGATGTTTACGAAGTCTCAAAGCCATTACAACGAGACACTCCAGCATTGACCAACTTTAGAGCCTATTGTGCGGACAAGCAGCTTGACCAGCATGAGAGTGCGCCGATCACGCCGGAGGAGGTGAAAAGTGCCCTAGATAGTGTAAGAAACTATTCTGCACCTGGTCCGGATGGTATCAACAACTGCTGATGGAAGAAATTCCCCAGTAAACATCCGCATTTAGCCAGAATCTTTGATTCCTGGCTCAACGGGGACACTCCAATTCCTGAGTGGTTTGTTGAAGGCCGAACCATATTGATACCAAAAAAGGGCGATTTAAAACTACCCAAAAACTATAGACCGATCACTTGCCTCAACACGTGCTACAAGGCTTTCACCAGAATTTTATATTCTAGAACATTGAGTGCAGTTGATCCCATTACTCTCTGATGTAGGGGAGCAGCAAGGAGGAAAAGAGAAATCAATGGTTGCAAAGAAAATCTTCCAATTAATAGATACATTACACAAGATTCAATCCAATACAAACGCAACCTTAATATGGCGATTTGCTCCTGGCGATATCGAGGCAGTAGTGGAAAATGACAACTGTCGCATATATTGGAATTATGCATTCCCAACTACAGATCAAATTCTCGCCAATAAACCTGATATCGTTCTCCTTGATAAAAGGAATAACTCTATGTATGTGATTGAGTTCTCCGCCCCAGCGGAAACTAACATCGATATAAAGAAACGGGAGAAACGAGCCAAATATCAGGATCTACTTGGCGAACTTTGGAGGCTCTATCCGGAGTATAACGTGCGATTGGTTATCCTGATTGTCGGCGTTTTGGGGGGCATAAAGGAAAATGTGTTGGGGGAGCTGAAGTGTATTCCCGCATGTCAACATTCACCCAAACAACTGGTGATGAAAATGCAGAAATCTGTTGTCCTTGAGTCCCTTCGTTTACTGAGGGAAATGAATTTGGCCGAAGATCACTGACCGAGCGGAAGCGAGGAGTGGTCTTCGTTACGGATGGCCCTCCGCATGACGCCCTATGGGGTCGGAGCCATGGGACACGTCATGTCGGATCTTTCTAAATAATATTAATAATAATATTGTTAATAATAATAATAATTATTATAAAAATAATAAGAATTCTACAGAACAATATAGAAAAATTAGGATATAATTGTAGCAAAAAACTCCAAAATATATTTAGAAAACACAATGCATTTAAAATCCAAACAAATGTATTGATGATCATAGCATAAACATTGAATCTCGTGAGCCCAAATAATGCCTGGAGGAGGATTATATAATTTTAATATTTCTTTAAACATACATATTTAGCTAGAATAAGTTCAATACCGAAAATAATGCTAGGTGAACAGCTTAGTAACTGCAAGCTATGACCACAATTTCAAGAATTTTGTTTGTCTGCTTCAGCAAAATGTGATTTAATTTAAACGCTGTTTTAGCTGATGATGCAATACTTGGTCATGCAATGCAATTCTTTACGGCGGGATTTGAAACTGTAAGCTCTACACTTAGTTTTGCATTGTATGAACTAGCTCTTCATCCAGAAATCCAAGAAAAACTAAGAAATGAACTAGTGGAACACACTAAAATCAATGGTATTACTTATGCCGCAATAAATGAAATAAAATACCTAGATATGGTAGTATGTGGTAAGTTTAAAAGTAAAGATATTTTTCACTCTTTCAAACTTTTAAATTAATTTTTAAACTCCTCCACTTACTAGTATTTTAACAAATGTTATTATTATTGTAAAAATCCTATTGAAACAAGTAAAAAACTAACATGCCCAATTGGTGGTAATTGAAAAAAGAACAAACAAGAAATATAAGAGACAATATGAACAGTTTTTTAATGTATTTTAAATACTAAAATGAGTACATCAATAACGTAAATGTGATAAACATTTACCTTTAAAGACTATTTATTTGGCAATAATTCCCCTTTTAAATTATTTTCATAGAGCCTTCTGTTATATTTTTTTAAATGATATTTTTTAACGGTAACATCCTATTTTAAATATTGCATGTTTGTTGCAGAGGTCCTACGAAGATATCCAGTACTCAACTTCCTGGACCGAACATGTAAAGCTGATTATAAAATAGAGGGTACGGATATAGTTATAGAGAAGGGAACTCCAGTTTATATCCCAATGTTTGGATTGCATTATGATGCAAAGTACTTTCCAAACCCAGAAAAGTTCGATCCAGAGAGATTTGCTGACAAAAGTAAAATTAATAATGATGGCATGTATTACATTCCTTTTGGGGAAGGACCAAGAATTTGCATCGGTATGTAAAAATTATATGGGAGCACTGAAGTTGGTATAATATATTATTTAGGACATATATCAAAAAGGTAGGCTTTCTCTACGCATAGAGGCTCTTTAATGAAGAGAAAGTTGATGATCCTGGTAGGTACGACTACTAAGATTGGTTGCTTTAAAATAACGAGGCTTCCACATAAATGGACAACCCTGGGTCAGCCAAAACAATTACAGATGTTTCATCCTTGTTGAAATATATATATATATATATATATATATATATATATATATATATATATATATATATATATATATATATATATATATATATATATATATATATATATATATATATATATATATATATATATATATATATATATATATTTATATATATTTATTTTATGTAATAGTTAACTTAAACCTTGAGCTAAACAATAAATTTAATTACGAGCAGCTTGTTATATGTTACAGGTGTAAACAATTTTAAATTATGGTGTGTATTTTTAAATTTTTTAAATTTCTCAGAAACGGTCAGTTTTAGGTATAGGAAATATAACAATAACTCACCTTTATTTGGTCTATAGTATCTAAAAATATAGAAAAATATGGGGTGTTCCATTAAAAAATATAACTTTGATATGTACAATTTTTTTGGTCTCCTGTACATTTCAAAATAATTTTAAAATATGCTCCTCATGGACCCACATGTGACCGTGCTAAAAGTTTTCACCAACTCGTTTCATTTCTCGTAGAAAAACCGAGGCGAATGTGGTGGGCCTACCTGATATATATATATATATATATATATATATATATATATATATATATATATATATATATATATATATATATATATATATATATATATATATATATATATATAATATATATATATAATAATACAGGTGGCCCACCACATTCTAGTTCTGGTTAGTAATATCTTTCGCAAATATATGTAGGTTTAACTTCAACTTTAACTTCGTTCACCATATCCTTTAATCATCTAAACTAAACCACACATACTTTTTCTAACCGAAATACAAACGAACTTTAAAACTTCAACGAACTACCTCCTTTTCCCAGGTTGCAAACTAACTGTTCTGCACGAAAATACTCTCCGCCAAACAAGCACGTTATTTCGATAAGTCTTACCTATTTAACCCTTAGACCGACCTTTAAATTGTGGTTACACGTAACAAAGTGCAGATACATGCTTTAAGCAAGTGTAAGAATGTACAAGTGCGATATTTATCTTTCTATAGCATACTACCTCTATTCTATAGAGATACGACGTTGCCAAGTCTACGTTTTCTCTTAGCCTAGGGAAATTTTGCACGATCTGGCAACACCGCATGGAGGTGACTGGGAATGTCCTGCATCAACGAAGTCTTAATCCCCTAGGGCTTTAAAGAAAAGATATATCCATTGAACCCCATATAATTCCACACTTCCCGTACTCCATAGTCGTCGGAGAATTGGCTACTTATTGATGGGCGCCTTTATACAAAAATCGTTTCGAATACTCTTGATTCCAATGTTTCAGAAAAATACCAGCCGCTTGTCGGATTATCAGTATTACAATATTCAGTAGTGGATATATGACCGAAGCGATGCCGTTGCGATCCATCTGAATAGTTTCTGTTATATATGTGGCGAGGTAAAACTGAAAGCTCAGCAAAAGACCTTAAGCCCACTTGTAAGAAAAGCCTTCGAGTTATATTTTGGGTGCAAAGTTTGCGTTTAGGACAAAACTTGGGATCCCAAAAAATGCTGCCTCACTTGCTCAAGAACCCCTAGCAGGATGGCTACAGGGTACTCACACATCTATAAAGTTTGGAATGCCAATGATTTGGCGAGAGCCTAAGAATTGTGTTAATGATTGTTACTTCTGCTTTAGAAAAATTCTAGGATTGTCTAGTAAAAGCAAGCATTATATCCCCTCAGCAATTAGACATGTTCCTCATGACTCTTCTAGCATACATGTTCCATAATCTCCAGAGAAATACAATGAATCATATAATTATGACACAAAGGAGCCAGAAGCCGATCCAAGATTTAAAGAGAAAGTCGTTTTTGAATAAAGTAGCAGCAAACAGCCACATTTTATATCTCAGGAAGAGCTCAATGATCTAGTTTGTGATTCTGATCTTCCCAAGCCAAAGACCTAACTGCTTGGATCTCGTTTGCATCAGTAAAACTTTTTTACAAAAAGGTATCAAATCTTCCAAGTTTTGGAACAGGCAGTCTAGGCTAGCCGTATTTTCCTTAAAAGTAAGAATTAGTTTACTGTCATGATATTTCAGGTTTATTGAATGAACCTGGCATTTCTTATGTACCTACCGAGTGATGACTATTTATTGAGTCTTCGATCAATTAAAACAAACAGCCAATAGTTCCTGTTGGTCATGCTGTAAATATGAAAGAAACATACCATTGTATGCGTATATTACTCCAAAAATAAAATACGAAGATCGTAAGTGGAATATCTGTGCCGATCTCAAATTTGTTGGACTGCTCACAGGTACCCGGCCGCGATTTTACGTTTCTGTGTTCAATTCAGACCGACGCGGTCTTGAAATAAATACGGGAAAGTATTGCAATATTCATTGGCAAATCCGTGTTGATTTCGAGGCGTCAGACAATAAACCACGCACGGATTTGTTTGGAAAAAAGGCGTACTTGTTCACATCCAGATCAGTGTTGTTTTTACGGGCGAAATGGTAGCATACTGTCTCTTACATATTGCTTACTAAATTGGCCGATTGTAGCAATTGGTCGAATGTAACAACAACTGATTAAAATTGTTTTATTTACGTTTTGCTTGAGGTTATCGCAGCTTTTCATTTGCCGGCTAAGTCATGGAACATTTAAAAAGTTTCTTTCTCAAACATACTAAAGACTTCGAAATTTTAAAGTCTGAAGTTACAGGTAGTCGTGACGTTCAATGATTTCAATAGATATCGTCAATAATGATCCATAATAAAAACAAAGAAAAAATAATCTACACCAATCCCTAAAAGTATCGCATAATTTAATAATATAAGGTACCCACCACTTATTTTGTACTAACAATAAGTACAAAAGATGTATTAACCTATTAAAACATGTTTGCTATACCTAAACGTATAGGCTGTACCTACTACTAATACTATACCAATTTTTTTGTCATTATTTTTTGTTAATATAAGTGTGAATATAAAAATTAGTTTAGTTAAATCACTTTTATATGGTTCGAATATTTAAAACAATTTTGTTCCATTGCTCTAAAGGTAAGTTATGCGATCCTTTTTGTGATGAATATGTACTTTCGCAATAAAAATTAGGCCATTTACGAATGTGTCGCTCCTTTTTGTATAACGTCTCCGTGTTCAGTACCAAGGCGCACATTGAAATGAAAACGGAAGCGTAAACATATACAGCCACTCATTTTCAAACAAATCTGTGCGTGGTTCATTATTTGAAGCCTCGAAATTAACACGGCTTTGCCAATGAATATTGCAATACTTTCCCGTGTTTATTTCAAGACCGCGTCGCGTCGGTCTGAATTGAACACGGAAACGTAAAATCGCTACCCGGCCAGAAACACGACCTTAATATGAACCTTTAGTAGAACAGCAAAAATGTTATTTACCTTCTCTGCACATAAAACTAGGGCTTGTAATGCGTTTCTCTATTTGATACGGAAATGCCCGCATATAAATGAAGCAAAGCTTAAAGAAGGAATGTTCATTTGACCTCAAATACGAAAACTTTTAGGGACCAAAATTAAACTACACATTTGAGAAAAAAAAGGACATATGGTGCCTTAAAAAATGTATAAAGCAACTTTCTAAGTAACAAAAAATTGGAGAACTACAAAGATCTAGTTGAAGAACTTATTTAATCTTATAAGGACCTAGGTTGCAATATGTCACTTAAGCTGCATTTTCTTCACTCCCATTTAGAATCATTTCCCGACAATTTGGTTGCAGTTTCAGACGAGCATGGCGAGAGATTTCACCAGCAAATTGCTCAGATGGAGAAGCGCTACAGTGGAAAATGGACCTCATATGTGCTAACGGACTACTGTTGGACCCTTAAACGTGAAATCGCTCCTAGGGAATACAAGCGAAAAAAGACAACCAAATAAATTGGTTAACTTTTTTTTTTGATACAATAGAAAAATTATTTTGTAAAAAAATACTATAGCTTTTTTTAATTTTTATAATTTCTTCTATAGAAAAAGCCTTAGAACTTACCTTGCATTTTTCTTGACACCCCTGAAGTTGTTTTCTTTTTGTATTTCGTACCGGGCGAGCACTTCTAAAGCACAGGGGCCGTTCACGTATCACGTAGGCAGAATTACAATTATCCCCCCTCCTGCATGTCAGCAAAAGTAAGCAAAGCTCTTACCCCCTTCCATGCTTACGTAAACATTGGTATATGCATTTTTCTTTTAATTTGTGGGATCCCCAAAAATGCGTATTGTTTTCAAGCATAGATAATGTGTGGGATGTCATATGTGTAAAAAAGTAAAAAACTGCTGCTGCGTAATCACTATCTAGACCCCCACACCCCCATGTCATTAAAAATAAGCAAAACAAAGACACTCCCGTCCCCCTATAGTGCTTACGTAATACTTAAACGGCGCGATGTCTATAAACAGGTTTACAGTTTCTATGGTATTTTGTCAATATAAAACGCTCGAGTAAAATAGTCATCATGAAATATTATTATTGATGTCACTACCTGACACTGAAAATAGCAGGCCTCGTATACAGGTGTTTTAAAATATACTAAAAAAAAGTTTTTAAGGTATTAGGATTCCATGTATCATGTTATCGTGTATGTTATACTCGTACGGCTTTATTGGTCTCGAAACTTTGTAGCCTCGCTCGCTAGCTTGCTCGACCATAAAAAAAACTTGCCCAATGCCCAAGCTTTATGTACTTATAATCCAAATAGCTATTAGAATTTTGTTTTATATATGCTTACTGAATTTCAAAATAAAATACGACCATTTAAAAAATTGATAAAAATTATTTTCTCGACATGCGGTATTCCTAAATTATAAATTTTTTGCTTGTTTACAGCCAATCATTTTATTAGCAACCAATGTATAAATTTAAATAAAAACGAATAATGTTATTTTGTTATAATCAAATAGAAAAAAAATAAAAGTTACTTTAGCCGTAATGTCATACTTGTTTCAATTAGGAATCAAGCGTTTATATGCAGAGTACGCAAATATACTGCATGTAAAGTTTATATTAAAAACATTCATTTTTAGGTGAACGATTTGGCTTAATGGGTGTAAAGGTTGGTTTAGTGTCAATATTATTAAAATTTAAAACCGAACCAAGTGATAGAACTCCAGTGCCCATACGATTTGAACCCAAGAGCATAGTGATTCAGTCAACTATTGGCCTCCCCATCAAATTTGTACCAATTTATTTTTTTTTTAAATGGTATTTGTTGTTATTTTTTTATGGCTGTATAAGTTGTATTGAAATAATATTTGTGATAATGTTATAATAAGCAAATTCTTAAGTTTTTTAATAAAACTGTGTAAGATTTTCTATAACTGAGCCGTTACTTATTTTAAATGATATCATTATTGTTAATTAGGAACTATTATGGTTTTTAAAACTTTTCTTTACGAAAGACTAGGTACTACATTTTTAACAAATTCATTTTTAGGCTCAAAGGCATCTTAGCAAACTATGAAATTTTAAAGTTATAATATGTATCAAAACAGTTTTGCTATATTACCATTATCAAATAAACAGTAATAACTGTACTAAATAGTTAAATAAAGTTATGATTAGTATGATAAAAAAAAATAATTTAACTGTGTGTGTGTGGCACCCTCTTCTGCTTAACATTACTAGAAGTTAGGCATATTCTTTTTCCTTACATAAAATATTACATGGACTTAAATAATCCACTTCATTTATTTTTATAAAAACATATTTTTTAAAGATCTAATGTCTCCACAAAAAAGGTGTATATTGGGGTTAGTGATGAGCAAAGCAAGACCAAGACCAAGACCGGGCTAGTCTTGGTCTTGGTCTTGCAAGCTGGCTGGTCTTGGTCTTGGTCTTGCAAGCCAAAGGAAGGTCTTGGTCTTGCACCACCCGGTCTTGGTCTTGGTCTTGGTCTTGCTGCAATAATAATTTAAACTAAGTAATAATAATTTAAACTAAGTAATCTTGAATAAAATATATTTTTTTAATACTTTAAAATAAATAGAGATGGAGACTATATTTTCTGCATTAAAATTATAAAATATGCCAATTTTAGCCTTACACGTACGTTTAAATTATTTATTTAATATTTAAAAGGCATATTTTAAATGTAGGGGTTTATTTATTTATGCTCCATTTTTAGTTGAATTGAAACACAACCTATTTTTATACATTTAGTGGCACAAAGAAACATTTTAGTGGTAAGAATTATTTAAATTTTCTTTGAAGAAGCATATAAAATTAAAAGAAATACAAAACTATGTACTGTGTGAGCAGAAAAAAAAACTTTTAATTTCAACCAGATGTGAAATTCGGTGAAAATAATTCTAATATGTAAACATTGGTTTCTGATTATAAAAAAAGTTATTCAGAAATTTTTTCAGTTAATTAACTTTTTATCTTTAAGTTTGTCAAACATTTTCCGTACAAAGTTTGTACAAATACTTTATAAACATTCTGCATATACAAGGTGGCTCAATAGTGTGACAAAGCTCGATATCTCTAAAACCGTTTATGATGGTGAAAAATTGAATATACAAAAATTATAGAAAAAAAGGGCGTAAAATCGAAAATTTTTCTATTCTAGAATTTTTCGAAATAAAAAAGTTATGACGAAAAATCCATTAAAAAAATCATATATATTATGCTGTAAAATTGTTAAACTGTTATATAGAAACAATTTCAACGTAGATGGTTATTAAGAATAATTTCGGTTTTGACAAAAATGACGTCATTATTATTCTTTTAGCATTGTTTTGCCTGTTCCGTCAAAACCGGAAGTGATATTTACAATCCATTTGTATAAACATTATTTCTATATGACATAATAAAATATATTTTCTGTTAATTCGTCTCTTTTACATTTATATCTTATTGTTAGTTTTAAGAAGCAATATAATGGTGCCACTTACATTGTGGAACAAAAATAATGTTTTTCTGGATTTTGGGAAATTTTTTATTCACCCTGTAAGTCGCATTACTAGATGCATTACTAGATAAATAATTAAAAAAACATTAGAAATATGAATGTGTATTCAGCTTCTATACCTTTTGTACCCCTAGCTTTTCTCTGTCCTGAACGGTTTTGGAGATATTGTGCTTTGTCGAACCATTGAGTCACAATCCCATTATTTTTAAAAAAATGTTAATGAATTTACTTATTATCGTTATCAAAGGATTGTATAAAATAGAAAAATGATTCATTTAATTATTATTTTATAAAAAAACCTGTAACTAATGAAATAATCGCGTTTTTTGGCAGTTCTCGCTACATTTTTTTTTATTTCTGTATAAAATACCTTCGTAAATTCAATATAAAAATTAAATATTATAATATTTAAAAAAAAGGTGCAGAAGTGAAAGAGTCTTGCAGGTTGGTCTTGGTCTTGCGTAGTCTTGCACTCCTCGGTCTTGGTCTGGTCTTGGTCTTGCAAGCAGAAAGGCGGTCTTGGTCTTGGTCTCGGTCTTGGTCTTGCTGCAAGACCAAGACAAAGACTGCAAGACCAAGACCGGTCTCGCTCATCACTAATTGGGGTAAGTATAGGGGAGGTCGAGGAAGTAATTACTCTGCAAATTAATATCTGAATTTTGCTATAATAAAAATAAAAAATTTAAAAAAAATTAAAAACTAAAATTGTTGATAATATTTTCTTGGAGAGAAATGTTTATTTCTTCTTGCAATCATATTTTATCACGGCGATAGCCACACTTTTAATATATCCCGGTCTTTTTCAGCGCTACCGAAATCTAGCACAGCTTTTGTGGCGATGTAGATCGGCAAAACAAACGGGTTTCAATAATTTATAACAAATTTATTTGTACAAGGCGCCAGTATAGTTAATCAACACGTAGGCGAAAACCAAGTTTTAAAATTAAAACAAATGCTTTTAGATATTACTCACTTTTTAACAGGTAAACTAATTACGTTTGGAAGATAATGACTTCTTTTATAATTTTTATATTGTTTCTTATAAAAAAGGTAACAGCATAAGAATTTTACAATATCGAAAAATTTGAAAATTTAATACAAAACCAAGTCAGGCTGGTAAACATGATACATTAAATAAAAAATTTAGAATGAATTTTTTTAATTTAAGCAACAGTTTCGCAGATACATTTTTTGCGGAAAAAAATTGTTTTAAAAAAACTCTATTTCAAATATCTCCGCGCGCATTTTTATGAAAATTTGTACAAGGGGTTTTTAAGGTGCTTATAAATTTTTGAAAAATCGACCTATACTTTTGCCTCTTCTTACGTACGCCAATGATAAATCTCAAATATTACTATGTCGGCAAGGTCGTCTTTAAGGTAGCTATCAATTACCACAATTTAATAAAGATAGCACGAGTATTTTCCGAGATATAAGAGTGGCACCTGATATGTTGCGGGTTTAGCATCTCTATGAGACTTAGGGTCATTACGTTTCCCGTGGTTCTTCTCAGGGGCTTCGGCTTTTCGGTGAACCGAACTAGAACCGGACAGTTCCCCGCGCCTTGCTTTTTCTGTCAGACGGCTCCTTTCTGCAACATTAACAACAGAATTTGAATCTCTTCCTTTCTGACCTCGGGTTCTGGTATTTCAAAATCGGTGTAGTACTGGGGTGTGTCGGCATTGAACGGGCATGCCGCACAATCCCCGACCCACTCCACACCACACCGGGCTTCGTCCGAAGCCTTTGCTATTACATCCTGATGTATTATAATTTTCGGTGGTGGCTGCCACAAAGTGGCACCCACTTCTTGCTGCGTATTAACAGGGGATTTACACCCCCTTACTGTTTCTGGATCGGGTCGTGTAGAATCTTAATCGATGGGTACAAATGTCCTCTGTTTATCCAGACCCATCCAAAGGGTGGTCAAGGGCTCTGCGGGTCGTCACACCCCCGTAATGACCGACATCGGGAATTCACAGGATTACTTGTATCAAATCAAGAAAAATAGTTAAAACAGTGCTGCAAAAAGATTTGCCTATTTTGAAGATAGTGTGTTTTTATTAATGAAGTTGGTGAAGTTAATAATAATTTAATATTTTGCAAAAGAAATCCACTATGGAAACCAATGCGTTTAAAACAAGTCTGGTCTTTACTTTGGAAAAACTAAAGCAAATGAATTTTTATTTTGTAATGAAAGTCATAAAATGGCTTGTTATATCCGGATAATTAGGAAATATTTTTAATGTACAAGCAAAAATATGTACCAAATATTCAACAAACGTCATTGCAAAGTGTGCTTTTACTATTGAAGTAATTCAAAAATGAAGATGCTGAATTTAGATGAGTACTTACTTTAAAAGAACATATTTATTTTCTTAAAATAACCTATTCCTAATATAAAATAAAGATTAAAAAAAAACAAAGTCGTGATTCTAAATCGAAAAAACGTTACTTATTATTAGTAACCAAAAAGTGTTGCGCCGTTACCAACATTATTCAAACTTTATTTAATTGAAAACCCATTACACCAGAAAAAAACATGCTTAAATACAAAAACTTACCTAACAAATATATAATTAAAAGTGCAAAAGGCAGGTTTATTAACAAGACGAAAAAAAAATAAATTAAAAGTTAAAAGAAACAAGAATAAGGGTGGGTGATTCTCTCCAAGACAATTTAATCTAGAAATGTAAGGCAGGGCTCAGCATGTAACTAACAACTCATATAAAGTAAACCTAAAGGCTGTTTAAGGTAATTAGATTTTTAATAACATTTCCGGCGGAAAATAACAAAAAATATTTTCGGTGATCGTTTATTTATTTATAAGTTATATTAACATATACAAAATACTTAATTAATAGTCGTCATTAATACATAATTTTTAATTAACAAACGGTTATAGTATAGGGAACTAAAAGTACACCATACCAATTAAGAAGCTAGAATAGTTAGTTATTTGCCTACTGTTAAACCATTCTCTGGACTAAAGCTTCCTTTTCTTTTACCTATTTTTCAATTTCTTTTCTTTATTACTAAAAGAATGAATGAATGAAAATGCAATTAAATATGCACCAATAACCAGAGTCCTCTCATCCATTTGACTAGTTTTATAGGTATTTTTATTTAACAGATGAAAGTTTATACAAAATTTACTTATATCTTTAAGCAAAAACAATAAGATAAATGTAAAGGAAATTACAGTTAGCAAGGCTTCAAACAAAAGACAAGTTTCTACGCCGGCAGAATTATTTTATTTTAATTTATTAAAAATTTAATGGGGCACGAAAGTAATAGTAAATTTACATAATAATGTAATAATAGGATAACTCTGCATAACACCTAGAATGATATAAATTATTGCGTAAGTGTAACAAGGACAATAAATTAAAATTGTTAGAGTTTGGTATTTAATTTTCACTTTATAAGTAGTTGAGCAATGGAAATTAACTCAAGTGTTTTAATATTCCTTTGGTTAACTATTTGTTTTTTACCTGTCTAAAAATTGTCACACATAAAAAATTTAAACCTTACTCTGCCGAACCGTAAACTGTACTTTATTTCATAACTTTGAAAAAATAGGATGGCCAAAATCACAGAAAAACTAAATCACTAAAAGTCTTCTTAAATTTTGTGCAGTGAATTTTGGGAGAGTAGGGAATTTTTTATGAGTAAAAAATATCAAAAGCTGATTTCCATATTTTTGTTTTAGTGTAGTTACTGTGTTTAATTGTGCTGCGTTAAGAAACTTAATTTTAGTTTTAAAACATGTGAATAAAGTGTAATATTGCTCTTCATTTTTTTCTCTTTCTGTACCATTGAAATTTAATTTTTTTACTTCATGTTGAATAGTGCAAAATTTAGCATAAATCTGATATAATGAATCTAATCTGGTTTAAAAGGCTATTTCATTATTTTCCTTATTCTAATTTAGCCATTTTTTGTTATAGATGCTAACAATAAAAAAATATTTTTTATTTATAAATTAAACATGAACCCCAAAGTGTCTATTTTTAGAAATGTAGATTATGATTTAACAGCTTATATAATATAATTTCACCATTTTCTACCTTTTTACAAAATAAATAAACCTACCTAATTCAAAGTCAAATAATCAGTGTAAAGTTAATGTTAAAGCCAGCAGTAAACAAAATTTTACAAATTGAAACATAAATGTTAAATTTTTATTAGTAAATATATTAATAAATAATATTATAACTTACTACAAAATATAGCCCAAACTAATTGCATTTAAAGCAATAATAGAGAATTTTTATTAAAAAATACATGTATTGCTTTGTGAGAGAGAAGTACTATAATAAAATGGAAATATGTAATTATTTCGCTTTCTTATTTAGTCATTTATTTAAACCTTCCGATAAGTGTTCTAACTTTAAACAGTTTTAAAGCATAAAAATTAGAAACCTATTTTTTTTTACAATTTAACGTAAAAAACAACCTATCTTTTTTCCCCAGTCTTTAAATCCAGAAAACATCAAATATATACTGCTTTTTATGTTGTGAATCCAGTGCTATTCATATTGCATACAAAGTAAGGTGTTTAAAAATGTTTTTTCTTCTAAAATTTACCAAAAAAATACTACCATTTATGTGAAGTTTTAAAATGTCTCATTTTCTCCAAATTTATTTCAGATTACAATTTATGTTTTTTAATAACTTTATTATCAATTTGGCTTGAATACGAGCACAAAGTACAGAGCAATTTAAATATCTTACTACGCACAAATCCACGTGACCTCTACTGTTTATGTCTCTTAAGAAATATGGTTACACTAGTATTTATTTTGACAATATTTTTATAATGTTTTTGCAGCAGTTACACTAACGAATAATGGCTTTTTTTCTTTTTTAAATTTAAAATTTTGACAACTCTTCTAAATACAGGAACAACACTATCTAAATAAATATGACAACATATTTGTTATTTGTTATAAGTAAAAGACCTTATCTTCACTAAAAAGGTTTAATTTCTTAAGGGACCCGACGCGTTTCGGTTAAACAACCATTATCGAGGGTCAGTTTTATATCTGAAAAATGTAAATGTATAACACTTATAAATAAATGGAAAAATAAAACTAAACTCACATCACTTTGGCACATGGTAAACTGCATCAATACACAAAAAACATACATTTTACAATGGTTCACAACACTAATTAAAAACTAACAACAATCAAAACAGTAAAATATAAACATTCAGTTCCAGTCATTTCTACATTTCCGTAAAATGGACAAATAAAATATCTTATAAAAATACAGTTGTTTGGTTTGATACATTGATACATTTTTTTTACATATTAAATTTTTTAATAGGAATTCCATACTATAAAAAAATTACTTAAACAACCTAACTACATGTGCTGCCTCTAGATATTGTCTACCAATGGGTTCATTTAGGCTAGTAACGTCTCTAGATATTGCTAACTTTGCTATTTCTATGTTTTCTAGAGCATCTAATTTTTTGCTATTTAAAATATTATGCAGCATATTAAAGTTGTCTTTAATATTAAAATTATGATATGATTCTTTTAAGTGGACTCCAAAGGCTGATCTGTTATCGTTAGGAGATTTTTGTGAGTTTAGATGTTCTTGTATTCTTGTTTTAAAAGTTCTCCCTGTTTTTCCCACATATTGCGAGTTATAGTCACCAGAGCTCAGTCTGTAGACTCCACTTTTTTGAATTGTTTCAACTTGATCTTTGGTGTGTGATAACATATATTTTAAGTTTATTACAGAACTATAAACAATGCGTACATTTTCCAAAATATCTCTTAAAACATTACCGATTTTAAGTAAAATACTATTTAAATAAGTTACCTTAATGTACCTAGGAGGTTGCCATGGTGGAATTGACTCATCCCTACTATTAATCATCTCCCTTCTAACTTTGGTAAACTTTTATTAATTAGTTTGTCTATTAGCATTTTGGAGTAACCGTTATTTTTTGCAATTTGGTAAATGTTTCTTTCATTAATGAAATCTATAGGCAAAAGAGGGATAGAGAAGAGTCGATGAATTAATGAATTAAAGGCAGCCAATTTATGCGAAATGTGATGATTTGAATCAGAAGGAATAGTGTGATCTGTCTGTGTTGATTTTCTAAAAACTGAATA
>JAHBCN010018012.1:0-17495 GCA_019359885.1 Listronotus oregonensis
TTTGGGAAGAATGGGGGCCGCTCACATTTGACGTGAGATCTTCCCAAAGTGGATGTTATTTTTTTCAAAAAGTATTTAAATTTTAGGAAATATAGACGAAAAAAGTTTGAGGGTGTCGAATTATACACAATAAATAATATGTACTACTGGGGATCAAAAACTAAGGTGAATTTTGTTATAAAAAAAAAAATCTTTAATTATTCTTCCAAATCTATTTCGTCCTTTTTAAAAATAACCCCCCCCGATATTGTGCCAACGTTTTTCCCTAGTTCTTATGTATGCCAAATAGTCGTCTTTAGGTATGGTCTTCAATGCCTGGTGATTCACTTCAATCGACTCAAAACGGTGTCCAGGAAGTGGTCTTTTGAATTTTGGGAAACAGCCAGAAGTAACACGGACCCAAATCAGGCAAATAGGGCCCTGAGCAATGATATGAGTAAATTTGTCTGGAAAAACCCAATGCAATGTGTGAGGGTGCATTATTGTGATGAAAAAAACCAAGAGTTTGTCGCTGGCCGTTTCTTGCGATTGGCCTCACGCAAACGACGCATAACATTGAAAAAACCCCGTATTGACCGTTTGGTCCGGTGGGGAATTTTTTTTTTTCTTTCGGGGTTTAAAGTGCCTATCTACACCACGATAATCAAAAAAACCCAAATCAACATGACCTTGATTTTTGAGTGACTTTGCATTAATTTTCGGGGCCCGTCGTTCACCTTTTTCGGTATTCGCTGGGGTTTTTTTGGTGGGTTTTTTCCGGGGTCGTATGCATGATCCAAGTCTCATCCCCAAAAGGTAATAACGCTTTTTTATAATGTCCTAAAAAGTTGGAAAGCATCTCGGTACAGACTTTTGGTTTCCTTTCTTTTCGATGAAATTAAGAAATTTTGGCACCAAAGGGATTTCACTTTTCTGGAAAATGACCCTTTTAAAATAGTTTTTGAATCGATAATATGATATATTTACTATATCCATAAGGTATCTAATAGATAATCGCCCCCAGCCCTAAACCCTTTACTTTCTCGATGTGTTGCTCGTCAATTGATGTTGATGGTCGTCTGACGTTCCCACATCAACAACATGTTCCCGGCCCTTTTTTAAATCCAAAAAACACTTATACACTTTTTTTTTGACATGGTATCATCGCCCAATACCTTTTTTTAGCATTCTGAACGTTTAAACCCAAAGATGTTAGAGACGTCACATTTTTTTCCAAATGTTAATAGCAATGGTATCAACTTAAAAAAAACAATTTGCCTGAATAGGCATGCTTTAGAAGTTTAAATGAAATATTCAACTTTGTTTTTTTATGTATGTATGTATTATTAACAGCAGTGAACAAACAAAAACCAGTACAATTACTGTTTCTTTATAGCACTTGTCTTATTAGGGGGCTTTATTTTATAGGATCCGTTCTTGTTTTTTAATTTTTTTTTTAAAAACTAAGAAAACTAAAAAAAGGGATTATTATTATTATTATTATATATATATATATATATATATATATATATATATATATATATATATATATATATATATATATATATATATATATATATATATATATATATATATATATATATGTCGGAGAATGGGGTAATATTATCGGTAGACATGTCCTTTTAAATAAATAAACTCGGCAATCCGTCAAACACAAAAACTAATTATTATTTTGACTAAATAAACGTTAAAAACACAGATTACAAAAAAACAAAAATTAATTAACATGAAACTACACTCCATAGATAAAAACAATGAAAAAGTACTGTCAGAAAAAAAATAAAATAAATGAACTGGACCCCAAACCGGTGTCTCTCGTTCAGTTCTCCCCTAAAAACTATCTATCAAATTTCCCTTTCCCAAAGTATTCATTCCCGGCTTTTTTTCATTTCCCCTCGAAAATTAAACAAATATCGGGGTCATGTCCTTTATTTTATTTCTAAACAAACTTAAAATAAACATTAACCCAGACTCATAAAGAATAAAAGGACCGCCAAACCCGTCGCTCGAAACCCAAAAAACTCAACACTAAGCCTATTTCTAATAAAAACAAATCCTTATCTTAATGTTTTTTTTTAAAAAGAATACTTAACCCGGGTATATATATATATATATATATATATATATATATATATATATATATATATATATATATATATATATATATATACATATATATTTTCAATAGTGTAGTATTAGTAGCTGTATAAAGGTTTTTAAATTTTATTTATTCTGTTTTAAACAAGGTTATTGAGACTGCAGATACAATCTTTTTACTGAATGCCTTTTTAGGCAAAACACTGGTATGATATATTTAAAGAAAATTTTTTTAAGAACTTGGAAATTTTGCTTTATTTTTTTTTCCGGCCTGATTTCTAAGTTATCGGTGTTTTGGGAATTTTAGCCAAAAGCAAAAAATATTTTTTTTGTACCTGTATAATCCATCATACTGTTTTTGGAGGGAACTGATATCACTTGACCCATCATCAAAACCCCCCGACGGCCTTTGACATAAGACCAGGAAGGCTCCCGGGTCCCAAAAAAGGGACGGTGGGTGACGCAGCCCCCATGCCAGGAGATGGCGCTCTAGGGGGAGGTGTAGCGGGCCCAAAGCCGGAATCTGTATCGAAAACGTATGCCAAACTTTCCCTTGGTCAGTACTCGAACCTGTGTGGAAAAAAGGATAAAATAGTACTAACGGGGTTTTTATAAAGCACCTTAAAATGATATATTAAGGATCAGTAATGTACCTATAAGTCAGATTATTTCCCTAAACTGTTTGAAATTAGTTATTATTTAAAATTTCAAGCTTATGTGGGTAAAAAAAAAAAAAAAAGGCAAAAATCAGGGGCTAATAAATACCACTGTAGTTAACCCTTTAAAAAATATGGATTATATTTAAAATATTTATAAAAAATATACATATTTTTTTTACTATAGTTATTTATGCCTTTAAAAATGACTGTTTTCATCAAGATGAAGATGAGTAAAGAACTATTTTTAATGCAAATTTTTTTAATTGTCAAAAGACTTTACCTCAGTGTTGTATTATAAACCTAAATCGACAGTGTGATGAGTGAGCTTAAGGCATGAAAGTTTTTCGGGAAAAACACTTAATATACTACCGCAATTATGACTCACCGAACCTACATGCAGAAAGAATCCTGCCCGGGAAACTGGATATCAAAGTTAGGGGGCCCACATTAAAAAAATATAATGGTAAAATATAATAGGACAGAAAAAAATTAATTATTTTATTTTTTCATATACATTTTGCACATTCTTTGAACTAACCAAAACAAATACAAAAAAGTATTGTAGGTTAAATTTTTTAAAATCAATTATATTATAGATCCTGTCACAGGATAGGTGGACGAAAGGACTCCACAAACTTTCCTAAAATTCCCCCCCTTAAAAATGGTTACACCCAAAAGGAATTTTTTGGTAAAAAACTTTTATTTTAGAGAATAAAATCATTTTTACATTTTTCGTAATTATCTTTAATAAAAACATCTTAAAAAATTGTCTTTTTTTTTTTTAAAAAGAGAACAAAATTTTCTAGTGATTTTTTGAGACAGGCTGGTAACATAGAATCCCGGAAACCATTGAATGCGCTTTTTTTAATTTTAATGGCCTTGCAATAAAGTTTACATCGTTTGACCCCAAAAAGAGGATTTTTTTATATTTTTGTAAATAATATTTGAAAACGCACGTTACACCCCTTTTAAAAAAATAAAAGTTAGTATTTTTACTGTTTTTTAAAGTTATTAGAGGTATTGCTTTTTAAACAATATTTAATATAAAATATAAGTAGGTCATAAACTATATTGGTCTATTTGCCCCTAGCCAAAAAAAGTCACCCTAAACATCATGTGAATCACATGAAAATATATATGCTGCAAAAATAAAGATTCAAATAACACTCTTACTTAAATTACGTATTTTTTTTTTTATTTTTTAAATTTAATTTCAAAAAAAATTTAAAAATATGCAAGTATCAGTATGTCCCTGCAATTGTTTCGCGCATTCTGTGTCTATCCTGTCTAAAAAATCCTAAAATTTCGGATTTTTTAAAAATAAATATAAAATTTTTTTTTGGGGGTGTACTTTATTAAAAGCGATTACTAAAGACCAATAAATATACATTTACCCTATAAAATAATAAGTGTTATACCAAAAATCTTCCATTTTGAGGTAACCAGTTTTAAGAAGGCGAAATTTTACAAAAATTTGGAAGGTTTTTAGGTTGGGGCAAACTATCCCCCAAAAACTAGGAAAGGGTCCGACAAAAATACTTTAGATCAGCGCTCCAAAAAAAACCCCCTAACTAAATTTGATTAAAATCGGCGATGGGCCCAATAAGTAAAAAAATACCTTAAAATTTACTCCATAATCTGAAGTTATAACTCCCTTTTAAATTTTAAAATATAATGTTTAAAAAAATTTTCCTTTAAGAAAAGTTTCCTGGGTTTATGAATTTACCAGCACTTTATCATTTTTTTTTAAAAAAATGTTTAACTGTTAAGAAATTTTGAAAAAAGAATAAGGGATATTGCAATAAATTTTAAAAAAAAAATACAAATTTTTGGGTTTAAATATTAATTTTATTTCCTTGGTGACGATTTTTCGACTTTTTTTGTAACTCACCCCGTATAATACCGATTTCAGTAAAATTGGGTTAACTATCGTTTCAGACCCATGCCAACGAACTAAAGGACTAGAATTAACGCACCGCCAGTTTGTAGGCAGGGTTTTTGGTATAGGGGATTGTTTGTTTTTTTTTTGGAAAAAACGTAAACAAATTGCCAATCTAAAAAACCAAAAAATCGGGAAATTACCTTCAAAATGTAATAAAATTATTCAAAAATTTTGGGTTTTTTGTGTTAATATAGGCAATATCGATTTAAATATAAACATTTATTAATATGACGGTTTCAAGTACCGGCAACAAGGTTGTTTTGGGACAGCTGCTGCATTCGTTTAATAAAAAATGATAGTAAATCAGGTGTTGTACGGCACTTCGATGTCATTTTATCTCTTTCTAGTAGGTTGATTATTCAATAACACGTTTTGTAAACTGACGATCAACAGCAATCGAATTGAGATTCAAAAGTAAATTTCATAACTGTCTGTTACTTCAGATAATAAACATAAATATTTCCCCCGGTTTTAAAAAATTTTTTAAAAAATAAAAAATCATTTATTTATAAAAAAGTAATTTATGGGCAGTGCCATAAACATTGAAAAAGATTTTTTCCGGGGTGATGTTTTTTAGTGTGTTTAATCAATGTTGCCGATGCAGTGTGTTTACAAAACTATCCCATCTTGCTCCCCAAATATATTAATGCAAAACAAGGTTTGTTTAAATTTATTTTTATCCAAAAATTCATGCAAACCCTAACCCCCAAAAAAATTTTTTTTTTAAACTCAAAATTTTAAGTCCATATGTTTTTCGGCCATCAACCTGGGGAAAACGCTATATATGCGTACCATAAGACGTATTACGGGAAAATTTTGACACAAAAAATTTTTTTTTTATGATCTTTGGGGAAAAAATTTTTAATAATACATATTCATACAAAGATTTTTTTAAAAATTTTCCTTCTGGTTTGTTTTATTTAGGTTTTAATTTTTTCGTGTTCTGCTGTTTCAAAAAGTTTAGTTTTAATTTTTTTTCTATGGAGCCAAAATCGCATTTTTTGGGGCATCCTGTATATTTTTACTTGAAATAAGTTTCCCAACAAAACCACCTTTTTTTGAGGAATGGGGGTTTTTTGAGCAATATTTTTTTTCCTTTTTAGATTTTAATCTTTTTATTACTGTCAGATAAAATCCCCAATATTAAAAACCCCTTTTAAGCTGAAGATCTTTATTCTTATTTTTGCTTTTTTTTAAAATTTTAAAATTTTTCAAACTCAGTATCATTTTGTCAAAGTATAAGTTAAATAAAATTGTCCCAATTTAAAAAATTTTGGGATTACGAATTTTAGGTTGTTGGAATTTTTATGGGATGATCAGTTGCGTAAACATATGCATAATAATCTAGTTGTTAATAATGTTAATGTTAATGAATTTTTGACAAACAACTTTAATGGCCTTTTAAAAATAAACTTTTTACGTTTATTCTTGGTTTCCATCGAATAAAAATTCTAGCCGATACCCCCCTTTTAAAACCTCTTGTTTTTTTTGGTTGGATTTTTCCCTTAAGTCGTAAATAAGGATTTAAATTTTAAAACTGACATCTCTTTGTCCAAATTTTAACTCGGTTGGTTTTAAAGGTTTAAAGGAATTTTAACTTTTAGTTCTAACTAACCACAACAAACTCATAAACAAACTAAACAAAAATGGTGGTTAAGTTGTGGAGTTTGGCATTCCTACCTGTTTAACTTGGCCAAAAAAGATAATATGTTCACGAAAATTTTTTGTGGTCATAAACGACTGAGGATTGAATTTGTGATTGAAGGTTTTGGATCAGAGGGCCTATATTTGACCGACCTAAAGAACATAAACGTAGTCATAGTCTCAACTACTAGTACATCTGTATAAAGAAAATTGATTGTTACTAATAAATCCCAATTTCTGATTTACGTTGGGGTAAAAAAGGAAATAAAAAGCGTCAAAAAATTGTTTAAATCTTGATGAAACTAAATTTTTTTCTTTTCAGTAGATATTAAAAAAATTTTTTGATTTGATTATAAAAAACAGGTTAAAAAAATTAATTTTAAAATTTAAAGAAGACATGAAAACTTGAAGGGGAAAAAGATGAGTCAATTTTGGGGGCAAAATGTAGGTTTCGGTGAAAGGGGGATACATTTGTATGATTTAGAAAAGGGCTTTAAGTGTAGGTGGGAATAACGCTGAAATTCCAGTCTTACCGCGGATGGTTTACGTTTTGGCGTCCCCCTTTACTCTTGTTGGTTTCTGTAAAACTATTTTATATAAATAATTCAGAAATGGTTTTTCTCGTGATAAAAAATATTTCTCTTTTAAAAATTAATACACAAAAATTCCAGACAAAAAAGGGGATAATGTAAGTAAAAATTTTTAAAAAATTCCCTTATCCTGGAAAAAAAAAAAGTAAATAAATAGTTTTTTCAAAATTCTACTTCCAAAAAAGGGGGTTTAAAATTGGGTTGTCCCCATAAAAATTTTTTTAATAATTATGATAAGGGAAAAGTCCAAAGGGAAAAAGATGGAACCCCCAAAATTTTTATAAACCGGGTCGATTGGTATACTTTACAGCAATAAAAATCTTAGAGGGACGAAATATATGCACTTCCAAAACCGCTGTGCCAGCGCCGGTTTTTTCGCGTCCTGGCATCGCGCTGACGTATTATTATTATTTTTGGTTTTTATTAGCCAAAAATTTTTTCTCCCAGATAAGAAATGTCGATGTAATTTTAAAACAACCACCGACGGGGTTTAAAAGAAAAACAAGAAGCAGCCAAAAAATAAAAAAATAATTACTGAAGAAAAATAAAAATGACCCAAACTAGGTAGTATGTAAAAAAAATTTTAATAAAAATTTTCTTCCAAAAATTTTGATCTTATTAAGATATATGTTTTACCAGTCTAACTGTGGAACTTTATCGTTTTTAAATATATTCTATATTTTTGTTGGGGATTCATGTTTCAGTTTTTTTTTTTTTAATTCTCGCCTTACTATTTTTTTGGAAAAATGGGACTTTTTCGGCCCGGGTTGGGTTTTTGGGCCCCTATGAACTTGTAAATCGCCTGAAACCAAAAAAAAAAAACCCCCTAAAAAACCCAAAAATCAAAATATTAATCTAAGTTTCGGTGGAAGTCGGTCACCGTTGTAAAAGAAAAAAACTAAAACAAAAAATTAAACTATTTTTTAAGATATTTTTGCTCTTAAAACTTAGGAAATTTGATATTTTTTATGACTTTTTTAAAAGGGAACATTTGAATTATTTGACTGGTATATGTATGGTATTAAAAAAAGAAAAAAAAAAGTGGTATGGTGTTTTAAAATTGATTTTAAATTTACCTAAATTTTTTTTTTCAGCATCAACATAGGAAACCCATGTATTATTCAAATTAATAGATATTGATGCTACACTTTTATCTTAATTTAATAAAATAATAGTATATTAAAATTATAAAATTTAAAAGGCATTTTTTTTTACAAGCAATTTTGCAGTTGGGAAGCGGAGCAAAGTCGAGCGAATACAAAATTGCTAGTAAAAAAAGCACTTTTAGTCCGTATGATATATACTATTTTTTTTAACCAAGTCAAAATTAATATTTTAGTTTTTCCCCAAAACTTTTTTTTTTTTAACCCTAGGATTATTAGTAGCACTTTTAATCCTAGCATATTTTTGAACGGTGTGAGAATTTATAGCTTTTGCACCTGAAAAAAGTACAAAAAAAAGTCAACATTTTTTTACGGTTAGAGAAAAATGCACTTTCTTTAAATTTTTCTTTTTTAAAAAAAGTTTCCCCTGTTGCTAAAAAGCATTCCATTATTATGTGGATTTTCAAATGCTTGTTGAAGATTTTTTATTTTGGAATTCTGTTTTTTAAGTACTTTCGACCATTAAAACCCTTAAAAAAACATAAAACATACATTAGAAACACAGAATTCCACAAATCAAAAATCTGTCAACACGCATTTGAAAAAACCACATGATAAATGGAAAACTTTTTGCTTTTTAGCAAAGAAAACTTTTTAAAAAACGTAAAAAAAAAGCCCTTTTATTTTTTTAAAAATAAAGATAAATGTGTAGCATCAATATCTGTTAATTTAAATAATACATGGTTACCTATGCTTAATGCGGGAAAAAAAAACAATTAAACTGAAAATCAATTAACACACCATCCCAAATTTTTTTTTTTTTTTTTTTTTTTTTTAATACTATACACCAGTCAAATAACCTAATGTCTTTTTTGACAAAACGTCATAAAAGCTATTTTTTTATATATTTTCTAATTTTTTAAAAAAATATTTTAAAAAATTTAGATACATTTTTTTTTTAAAAATTTTAAATCTTGACAACGGTAGCCGATTTCCACCGAAATGTAGATTAATATTTTTTTTTTTTTTGGGTTTTTTGGGGGGTTTTTTTTTTTTTGTTGCAGGCCATCCACAAGAATTAGGGGTCGATAGGGCTGAACAGGGTCAGTTTCGTTATCCCCCGGGACCTGGACCGAAGAGGTTCCTTTTTCCCAAAAAAGTAGAAAAGGCATTTCCCCAAAAATTTATCTTTTTCCCCTTAAAAAAGGGAAAATTACACTATTTTTTTAAAAATAAATAACTAATGTAAAAAAAATGTAGCTTGCTGTATTTAAATTTTAATTTTTTAAAATTTTTATAATCCATTTGAATAAGTTTAAAAAAAAATAAAAAAAGCTTTTTTCTCAAATTACCTATTTTGACATTTATCGTTTTCCCGTCGATTCTTTAAATTTAAATTTTTGGTTTTTTTTTTATATTTGAGGACTCTTGTTTTGCCCCGGGTTTTTTTTATTATTATCAAAAAATGTTTATTTGTCTGGGTTTTTTGTTTAACAAAAAAAAACGAATTCTTTGTCTTACAAAAATTATCATTACAAAAAAAGCAATTTTTTAAAGCCTTTTTTTAATTTTTTTTTTGTTTTTTAAAAAATAATTTTTTTTCGATATTATTTTTTTTATAAATAATTTTTTTTTTTTAGATAAGACAGGGGAAAAGTTTAATCGTTTTTAGGTTTAGTAAGGTATATTATAGTTTTTTTGGGAAATAAAGTGGGTATAAACTTTTTTTTATTTTTTCCATTTAACAGAAAAAAAAATTTTTTGTACTGGGTTTTTAAATTGTATTAAAATTTTCATTATTTACAAAGATAGCGTAAAAAATCGCCTTTTTGCTTTTTTTACAAAAAAAACGGGGAAAAAGCTGGGTAAACATAGCAAGATTTCCCAGATAAAAAACCCAAATAAAAAAAATAAAAAATATATTTTTTTTTCGACGATTTTTAGGTTTGATTTTCCCTGGTCAATTATTTTGAAAAAACCTAAAAAAATTGCTTATAGTGATCCAGAAATATTTTAATGTTTAATAAGATTTTTTTTCCTTACCTTTATTAAGACAACTTATTAATTATGTTTGCATTGCATACCAAATGTAATCCCCAATTTTACTCTGGGTTATAAAAACAAATTGATAATTAAAATTTTTTCTTTTTAAAATATTAAGACGAGAAAAAAAAATGAAATGTAAGTATTTTTAATAACCGAGTAATTTTAACTTTGTTCTGTACCAAGTTACATCGTTAAAAACAAATCAAATTAATTAAAATTTCTTTTTCCCCTGTAATTGAGATATGCAAAAAAAAAATGGGGGAAAATTTTTTATTTTCAATCTTTTTCTAAATTTGGCATCCTCCTCCAAGACGTAAGCCAAGTTATGATATACATCAAAAAACTTAAAAATTCTTTTTTTTTCTCCAAAAAGCACAATTTAAAAAAATTCTCAACTGTTAGCTTCAACAGTTTTAAGGTCCTTTGACCTATTTTCCAAATATGGAACTTACACTAAGTTTAAAGAATATATGATATACAGAAATAACAAGTTATTCAAATAAAGATGTTTCTTGGACTCCCATTTCCTTAACTTTTTTAAAAAAACATAATTTCAAGTATTTCCAGCTATCTTCAGATCAAACTAATTATTTATAACATTATTATTCTTATAAAAGTGTGTCTGCAGGTTTCTGGCAATTTTGATGTTTGATCTTATATTTTGTATGACTGTTGGTTTTAAAAAAGGAATCACAAATCTTTTTTAAACTAAAAAAAAAAATTGTTTTGATATATACGTTTTTTTAAAAAAAATTTTTAAAACCCGATTTTGTTTCTTTAACTGTCCTAAAAATATTAACAAAATTTGTCGTCAGTATATTAAAACCGGAATTGGAAATCGATTTCGGAAATGAATCCACAACAGGCCAAGATTTAAACGTTTGGTCCAGACTACTACATCTAGATCTGCACTGAGTAGCTGGCTGATACAAGGGACTCTGTGTCAGATTAATTTATTACAGGATTGGGACTTTTGGTCTCTTTTTTACCCACCACAATTCATTTACAGTTGACCCAGGGCACCCGGGGGAATACAAAAATAAAGAATTTCCCAAATTTAAAGGTCATGAGCACCTTTGCAAAAAGGGGGAAACCCCTATAAGTTATGGTTGCAATATGCTGTGGAAGCAATTTTCCCATTAGTATTTTTTAAAAAGAATCACGAATCCCAGGAAAACTTTAAAAAGGGGTTTTAAAGAACTTTTGTAATATCCTACCTTTAAAAATAATTAAAAAATTTAAATAAATTGGCAAGGTTATGCAAAAAACTCTAAAACATCTGTTACTACAAGGTTTCTTCATGAAAACCCCATTGCCTGATCTGTTAACTATGTGGGATTTATAGGCAGACGATTGGGCCAACTTCCCGGCTTGATAATGGTTTTTTTTTAAACCCCAAAATTAAGGTTAATTGTTTGGCACTTTTTTTTTCAGTAAAAAAAATTTAAATTTAAATTATTAGGGAAAATATCCTAAAGAGTAAAGAATGCATTAAAAAGATCCCCAACGCACTATTTCTCTACTAAAATGTTGCGTGAACTTGGAAATGTGATATATTGTATCCATTTATTTATTGATATATTACTATTTTTTTAAATTTTGTCAAAATGTGTTTATAAGAAAGGTTTTTTTTTAATTTTTGGATCCGTGGCCCTGCCCTTTATGGTTATCATGGCATAATAAATATTATATTTAAAAAAGGGTTAAATCCTGCCCCAAAAATTAATTATATTAGACCATACCAAAAAAAAACAGTTAAATGAAAAGGGTAATACAGGGTGTCCAAAACAAACCCGACGGAGTCTTTTCCTAAAAAATTTAAAAGAAAACCGGGAAATTTTTTAAAATTTGGTATTTTACTAATATCGATAAACAACTCGTCTAAAATATTTTCAAGATGGTGGCATTTTCCGGTTGTACCGGAAGTCGATGCTAACTTCCTTTTTTTAATGGAACCCCCTTATATTTTATTGCATTTTTGGATTCCTCAAAAAAATTCTTGATATATTTCGTGATAACATGTTTATACCTAAGTCAAACCCGTTTTCGATATATCTTGAATTTTATGTAAAAAAATGACTTTTTGGAGACCCCAAAATAAGGAGAAATTTTTCCTATAGGTTTTTATTATTTAATTTGAGTTGATTTTTTGGGGTTTAAATTAATCAGGGTGACTTAAAATACAAAAATTAACTGATAAAAAACAAAAAGAATTTTTTTCAAATGGAAACCCCCATTTTTATGTTTTAGCATTAAAAATAAGGTAATTTTAAAAAAAAGTGGTCTTTTCCCGGGAAAATGTATAGTTTTCGAAATAATTTCAATTTAACATTTTGTAATAAAAGTCTTTCTGGCTCTTTAAAATTTTTTTTTATTAGTGGGCCCTGACGGCCCCGGGCCCGGGAAAAAGGACAATCGGACGGGAAAAGCCACTATTTAGAAAAATTTACAATTGGGTTTTTATTAAATATCAATTATCCCGGGGCGTTTAAAATACACGCACGAAGATTATTTTAAACATTTTGAACATTTACTAAAAAAATTGTTTTTTTTTAATGCATGGTTATTGCTGGTATAAATATTCATTGGTTTTTTCTTTAACAGTGCCAATTTTTACCCTTCACCCGTAGATAATAAAAAAAATTTAAAAACCCTTTTTTGCCCTTTTCCCCAAAATTCAACTCAAATTAAATAATAGAGTATGCCGTATATGAAAAATTTCTCCCCCTTTTTTCCTCCCTTTTTGACATAAAATTCAAGATATACCAAAAACGGATAAACTTAGGTATACCATCTTATACACGAAACATACCTAGAATTTTCCAAAAAATCCAAAAATGCAATAAGATATAGGGTGTTCCATTAAAAATAAGGAAATTAGCATCGACTTCCGGCAAGGGAAATGCCACCATCTTAAAAAATAATTTAGAAGAGTTACTCTCATCGATATTAGTAAATTTCCCCAAATTTTTCCCAAAATTTCCTTGCAAATTTTTTTTAAAAATCGAAAGCGTCTTTCGTCTTGGGACCTCTGTATAAAAAATATAATTTCTTTTAACATAATATAGGGGGATTCTTAAATAAACATTTAATCTAATATTAATAATATTAATTTGGGAAAATTATAAACGATCTATGTTAAAGATATTAACAGACCAAAGCATATATTTAAAAAAAACCAATTTTTTTAGTTTTTTTTCTATATTAGAGCCCTACTATATTATAATATTTTGGTCCCAAATAAAATAACAAAATTCAAATTATTTCAAAAATATCACCTGAAAAAAATTCAAGGTAAGTTTAAATTAAACAATTTTTTAAATTTTTAAAAATTTTAAAACCCTGTTTTAAACAAAAAAGAAATTTTTAATGCATTAAGAAAGAAATAAAAATGTTTTTTTCCCAAAATTTTAAAAAAAAGTATGAACCTAAACAAAATAAGAAAAATAAAAAGTGCTTTTTCCCCATTTCATAACATGGATAGACATTTTTTTGTAATTTAAAAACCCAGTTCGTAATTATTAAAACATTTTAAAATAGACAGCGTCAGTTGCTATGATTTCTTATCCCAAAAAGTCCCAAACTAAAAATAACATTTTTTTTCAACGGGGGTAAACGAAAATTGGGGGAAACTTCAAGCAGGATTTTTAAAAACTAACAAGATGGGAAAAAAAAATCCATCACCAAATTTAGTCTTTAAAAATAAAAATGTATTTAAAAGTAGTAAGGAAGAATAACATTTTGTATAAAAATTTACAAAAAATTTAAAATTGCGAAAGTAATAGTTTAAAATGTTTTTTCATTACCTACGAATTATACAGTTAACGAAATATCATTTTTATAGATATTATTATAAAACTGATAACAAATTAGGTAAATATTGTTCTTTTAAAAATAATCAAAAAAAAACAGATTAGTTATAATTATAGAATATTATTAAAACTGAACAATTGAATATCCCCAAAAGTTTAGCTCAATTTTTTCCTAAAATTTTTTTTATTCCCCTTTTTTGAATCCCCGAAAATATGTATATTAATTGCATGTTTGTACAAGTTATTAAAACAGATAGAAATCTTTTTTTTTCTTTTTTTTTCTTCCCTAAAAACTTAAACGGTTTTTAAAAAAAAAACAGGTTATTTGTAATCTCTCATTTTTCCCCCGGGTCCTCCCTTGTATAGACCTCTGCACAACCAGAGTCGTTGAAACGAACAGTTTTTTTTTTTTTGATAAATGAACCATAATAATATAGAACTTTTTAATAGGCCAAGTTGTCACCGGTGTTGGGTTTTTAAAGAAAAAATAAAATCTGGGGCTATGTCCACATGAAATTAGCCTAGTAAAGTTTGGTGGATTTAGGTACATAATGTAACGTAGAGAATTTATCTTACATAGCTCTACAAGTTATAAACCATCAATAATATACATACAGCATATGGGTTTTTGGGCCATTGCTAGGCCACCTATTTTCCCAAAAAAAGTGAAATAGCACAAAAGGGTCATTATTTTTCCCGACTTTTTGCATAGCCCTTTTTTAGTTTACCGGATTATGAGAAAAAAAATAAAAAACGAGAGAGACTGGCTAAAAAATTATCAAAAAAATATTACTTTGGGAAAAAAAATTTTTATTCAGAAATAAAAAAACCCAAATGTACACTTCTTTAAAAGAAACAATAAAACATTTTGTAACAATTTTTATTACTAAACCATCACATAATAAAAAAGTGCATGCCCCACGACCAACAACAGCTCAAGACATTTGGTAAGTACACGAAAAGGAAATCCTTGAACCAGACAAATTTGGGAGAGCAAAAGTCTTACCTACAAATTCATCAAAAAAACAGACTTGCGCCCCTTAAAGTTTTGATAAGTCGAAATTTTTGGGACCGGCCGCGGATCTGGGCGGGGGGGGGGTCTGCAAAAATATTTTTTTACTTACATACACTACTTGCCAACTAAAAAGAGTTGGGTTTTTGGATTTGATCCCCAATCAAAACATTTTACTCTAAAATAATAATTACCAAACTTAAGTCATTCTGTTGACTTCGTTTACCGTGTGGATTAAAAGTAATTCACTAAAAAGGTAACCCTATATTTCCTGAGACAACTCGCATTTATTCACTTAAATGTATATTAAAGAATCCCCAAAAACATTTTTACTAACTAATCCCAAATTTATTTTAAGAACCATTTTTAAAAACTCCATGTAACAATTATGTTGTTTCCTACCAGACCTAATTGCAAAATGTATGGAAAATTTTAAGGGGACGTTTCGAGATGAGATCCGTTATCTTCAGTCTTATAATAAATTTTCAATATTTGTAATAGCTTTTTGGGAAGTAAGGTTATTTCCCCACATGTATGCCATTATGCATTTATGACTTTTTTCCAAAGTTACTTGGTATCCTATTTTTATATTGTTATAATTGGGTTTTTAAATTTAAAAAAGGGGAAAATTTTTTTATTTTCCTTTAACTTACAAATTTAATTTTTAAAAAAGCGCATTATATAGGCACGATTTTTAAATTTTATTTTAACCCCATATCTTTGGGTGTAAAAATTAATTGATATTTAATACATTTGTGGCAGAATACATTCTTTTTTTTAATTTTTTGTCTTTAATGCTGAAAAAAAAATCGAAATTTTTATTTTATATAGCTGTTTGTAAAAATTTTAAAAATCCTTAAGAATTATCAGTTTTTGAAAATGTACCCCAACATGCATTAACTTTTTTTTTTGGAATATTTTTAATGGTTATATTATTGTAAACACTTGCAGATCTCCCAAAATTTTGGGGTAATTTTGCACGAACCATTTAGAAATCTATAACTTCCCTCTAAAACAGAATTGGCTTATGTTTTTTTTGCCAAAAATTTTAGATTATTAGATGAAACCATAAGTGTTTTTCGATTGATTGCAAAAATTAGTCTCATATTGATAACCATGAAATTTTTTAAATTCCTTCCGGGTGGTGCGTCGCCGAGCAAAACCCATAAAACCCCAAAAAAATTTTAAGGGGGTTAATTATTGGCCCCCCTGTACATTTTACAAAAAAAATGAAAGATAACTTTTGAAGAGACCAATCTTAAAACCCCCCTTGTGTAAAAGTTTCAAAAAATTTTAAAAGCGAATCTTGAATTATTCAATTAAATGTAATTGCAAAATTACCAAATTTTCGGTTCAGGAAAAACCAAACAGGCAAAAACCACCAGCAAACAATTTGTTATAAGGGTTTGTTAAATCTGACGTACACCCGAATACAAAAAATTTTTTTTTCGTTTCATAAAATCCACAACCATTACATTCAAAAAAAAGACACGTTAACATGATTTTTTTATAAAACCCTTTTTATTTAATGCAACAATTAAGTTTAACTTATAAAAATTATTACTATCGATCATAAAAAAAATTTTATCATACTAGAATTTTAATTAAACTGATAGCAGTATCTGAAATATTTTTAATTTATTTTTTCCCCTCAAGCCTATATGGTTCCTTGACCATTAAACGTATTGTCAGTAAATTCCAGTCCAAAGCCATCGCAATAAATAATTGTAAATGTTTTTTTACCCCTTGGGAAAAACCCTTGTAATAACCATTTTGTTTTCCCCCCACACTCAGTAGAATATTAAGATTTTTTTTTTCTTCAGCTCTATTTTCGATATCCTGAGTTGAACATTTACAATTATTTATTACGGTACCTTTGGACTCGAACTTACTGACAATACGTTTAATAGTTGAAAAAGGACGGAATGGGCTTGGTGGGAAAAAATGATAACATTTTAGATACTGGGGTCTAAAAATGTTTCCTGCATAATGCCCTTAATTATGGATACTTTTTCGTCGATTGAATAATTTATTTTTTTTAAATACCGACTGTCACTGGTTTTTTGAAAGTTTTCATGTCCCGGGACAATATTCATCTTACTGGTGTCGGTAAGGATTTCCCGAACCGAAAATTTGGTAATTTTGAATTTCATTTTTTAATAATTCAAAATTTGTTTTTAAAATTTTTTTAAACTTGGGACGAGGGGTTTTTCAGATTGGTCTCTTTAAACAGTTATCTTTTCATTTTTTTTTGTAAAATGTACAGGGGACCCTTTAAAAATTTTCATGGGGTTTCCCATGTTCCGCCCCGGGGAAAGCACCACCCGGGATAAACTTTTATGTCCGGAAAATATTGTTTCAGAACTATCTTAAAAAAATGACAGTGAATCTAGGTAAAAAATAAACATAAGCCAGTTTTAATTTAAAACGACATTTTTTTAAATTTTTTTTGATGTAGTTTTTTTTTCAGCTTTAAACAAAATTCAATAATTGGTTTTAATCTTTATTTTTTTAAAAATTTTGGGCCCCAAAATTCAAGTAAAATTAAAACCTTTAAAAACCATTAATAACAATTGTCATTTGTTTAAAA
>JAHBCN010018013.1:0-17609 GCA_019359885.1 Listronotus oregonensis
GGGAAAAAAAAAAAAAGGTGTGGCTACATAGCCGAGCGGTCGCGTGGAGGGCGAAAAAAAGCCACTTTTAAACCTACTTACTTACCTAGGGGATATAAAGGGTTCTTTATTATATGGTGGTATACAATATAGTACTACTTTTTGTCGAGAACAAAAAGTGTACTAGAATAAAATACATTTGACGATCATTACATCAAAATGCCACCAACAGATAACATGACATTGCACTTGGTGTCATTACTAGAATTTTTAAAGTCTGTTTTTTACGGCTTTTAAGAATAAAAAAACAAAAAAAATTCCCAATACCCAAAACAATAAAAAAATTTTTGTATAAATTGTAATTATCTTTAGTGTTCTCATTATTTATACCTTCTAAGCTACTAGGCCATAAAATATTCCCTAAAAAGCTCTACTTTATGACCTAAATAGCTATTAAAATTATATACATTTCTATTATATTTAAGTTTTTTATTTAAAACTTTACACCCACCTATAAACAAAACTTAATAATCAGATACAAGGTGCTCTATTACAAGCAAAAAACCTAAATAAAGAATAGTAAAAAATTATTTAATTTAAAAACTAACACCACTTAAATATGTAAGCTGAAACAAGTGACGAGACCACACTTCCGAAACACTGGGTTACCAGGTTCGACACAGTTCATACTGTATGTTCTACAAAGTAATATTTATTTAAATCCAATTTAAATTTAACATGGTTGGTACAGTGGTTTTCATTTTATTAAAAGCACCTTGTTGTCTTTAATAATTTTTGCATCCAAAAACTTCACACTATGTGCAGGAACTTAAAACACATGGCTTTCATTTGTTGTTGTATGTAATAGCTCGTTGTAAGCACTAAATAGCAGACAATATCCATTTGAGTAACCGGGGGAAAGTCAGCGGGATTTATACTTAAATCCGAATCTTTTAAACAAAACGGATCCACAAAATTAATTCTGGAGAGCTTTTGTCTGTATCGATTTGCGGCATCCGCATTTTCAGCTTGTAGCTTCACAAAATAGTCGTTCATGATTGATTCTCTATAAGTACCATTACTAAGACTCCCAAATAATATAAATATACTTAAAAAGTCACTTTAAACTACTTGAAATCCGAAAAAAATCACTATAAAAGAGGACAATGCACAGGCAGGTTAAATTGCTAAGCAGGTTGTTTGTCCTCCAGCAAGTTTGTTTACGGTAATCAGCTGTTTTATTAGACAGGTTTATTTCTCTTGACAGCTTTTACATATTTTTTTTTCTAACGCTATACGATAAATAGTTTTCGAGATACAGCGGGAGTCCTTTTTTATTGGGACACCTGGTACATTTGGACTTTCTCAAGCCGATCGTGCGTAAACACGATGGTGTAAACAGGATTAGGAGTCAAACTGACAGGTACTCGGTTGGATTTTGAGGTTAGGAAGTTTTTGTGTTTTGTGGTTGTTGTTTTCGTTTTAAGTTTTTTAATTTGTTTTCTGATCTCGAGTAAATAAGTAAGAAAGTAGTAAAAAAATCTGTAAAAAAAAATGTTTTAAGTCAAAATTTTTTCGGATCAAGACTGGCAAACCTCTGATTTTTATGTGGCATAATCGACTGTGGATTGAAATTTCTAACTGAGGCAGATAAAACCTACATCTGATTGACCTTATGGGCGTTAACGTAGTGATCCAGCCGAACTTAAATCTGTAATGTAAACAGTCATAATTACGGAGTTGAAGAACTATATTTTACCCAAACACAAATACCTACTACCAAGCTGTGATCTGCCAAACATATTTTAGTAATTTAAAACTTGCCTCGTACACACCCAATAATTTAAACGGGGTATACTTTTTATTTATACTTTTCGTTTTATCTTATTTTTACATTTCTTTAGTGTTCGTTTTGATACATTTCTTAAAGAAGCACCACGTGACGTTTTAGTGAATTATGGGAGCTGATTTGAGATCGGGAATTCCTGGGTGACCGCTAATGGGGTGCCGGTGAATTATTGACTCGAAATAGGTACGTAGTTAATAAAAAATATTAATAAGAAATATGCGGGATAAATATGTGAGGAAAAATTCGAGTTTTATCTGTTAAGTATTAAGAGTTATATCAATAAATATTCCAGTTTGAGTGTAACTTGAAAAAGGAATTTCAGAAAAGATTATGCAGTTGTTCAAAAACTAAGTATTTTTGCAGATTCGCACCAAAGAAAAACCGTATACCAAACTTCGGTAATTTTTTACTTATCGGACCCACGGGTTTTTTGGTAGCTGATCTTGAACGTAAATTCAAAAAATCTATATATAAAACAAATTAACATTATTTGGGGATTTTTAGTCAGATAAGTAGGTACGACTAAAGTTGTATGAAAAATTTTTTCGACAAACAAAATTTCAAAAGAAAAGTTTTCAAAACCATTTTTTCGAAAAACAAAAAATTTTTCGAAAAACAAATATTTAAAATTAAACTTTTTTGAAAACCAAACTTTCAAAAGTAATTCTTTTTTGAAACTGAAAATTTTTCTAAAGACCATTATCTAAAGTAGCAATTTTTCGAATAAATAAAAACATACACATTAATTAAAAATTAACAATTTTAAATAAGTAACAATAAGCAAAAGAAAAATTATAATAAAGATGCTATGTTTCTAATATATAATTCCAGCTCATCATCAGAGAAACTGTTTTGAAATCTTGTAACTACATTTTTTAATCTTTTTGAGAGATCATTGTACTTTTTTTCTGCTTTTGACTCTCTCGATAGCTCTGTTGATATTGAAAACTCTGTTAAAGTTTGCTCTCTTTGTAGAGCTGAAAAAAAGACGTTTTTTTTTATGCCAACTAAATAGAAAACTCATCGTGCCACCAATTGATATAATTGTTAGATAAACATTGCCCTTAAAGAACTCCTGAAAAATCCACAATTTGTGAAAAAATATCGAAGAATTTTATTCCGTCCTTTTTCAGATCCTACCCATGTACATTCGAAGTAGTCGCAGAATGAATTCAAAGTTCGGGAAGCAATTTTCGTTCACATATCAAGGTAAATGTTTTATCGACGTAGTTCGGAGGGACAAATGCCAATGCTTGCAATAATTTGACACTATATGAAATCAAAACTTCTGTGTCATATCTTTTTTTAGGGCCAAATTTTTGTAATTTTCTATATAGGCACCTAACAAAATGCACACATAACATACAGAATGGGCAACATCACGCAATTCTTCATTCACTGCTTTGATTATTGAAATTTTAAAATCAGTCATTATGTTTATAATTTTTTATCATTAAGGTAACATTTTGACTCCATAAGCATATTTTTATATAGGATTTCACTTTTATTTGGCAAAAGAGCAAACACTAGTGGTACGCAAATGTTACCAACTTTGCCATGCAATGAATATAGTTGGTAAGCGATTTGGGGAACGGTAGCAAACGTTCTCCATAAACCATTCTGATGAATTATTTAAAAATTGTACATTACCAGATGTTGTGAAATTAAAATCCGATTATTTTCATTAACTTTAAAATTGCCAGTAAGAAACCTTGTTCCCTTTTCGTTACCTTAAATCATTGAAATTTGTTGGAGGTAAATAATTTTCACATTTTCATATATTATGGATAGTTCTGGAAAGTCTATTTATACTGGGCATACGGACCATGGCCATTTCGTTTGTTTGTAAACCACCAGATACTTCAGATATAATAGTTCACGGAGCATTATGAGAGAATTTTGCCTCTTTTCTTATTTCTTCCCCGGCATTTGTAACTAATAATTTTTCCGGTTGCCCTGCATGGTTATGATGTCCCCTTGGTTGTAGAATATGTTTTCTAAAAATTATTCTACCCTTGCATTTTTTATTAAACTGATCACATTTTCAATAAGAGGTGTCCTCCCTTTCTCTATCTTTAAGGTAAAAGAAACCCTCATAATAAAGTTTATTTTTCCCGGATTGGCACTTATATTTGACATAAATTATAAAACCGACTAAAAAGTCAAGGTGTTAAGAGGTTTGGAAATTTCTGAAATTACCTAAAAAATTGTTAATGAATATTTTTAGGTTTATTTTCGTAAAATACTGGGTGTTGACTCCATTATCACATGGCTCTACAACGCAGTGTTTTGGTATGCGCCCTGCAACCCGGGGTGTGACGTTTGAAGGAACTAATATTTTTTTTAAGGAGCTCACTTAATACCATTGTATTATTATTAATAAACATTTTTTTTATTGTTTTTCGAAAACCAATTTCATTTTCGAAAAAAATCACTTTTGAATACGTACCGAGGGTGTCTGAAGTGTAGTATTAGGGAGTTTATTCACACGAGACTTAAATATTTGGAGATTTGGGGGAGAAGAAAAAACTTCAGCAGGTTGCATAGTCTGAACACTGTAGGAATAAAGGAACGAGCAAAGTGGGAAGTTCAGGTTGGACTGTAAAAGGATGCATGTTGGCAGCTGCCAAAGGAGGAATTATTATGGTCAACTCTTCGGATTAGAAGCCGTAAAAATACCTATAAAAGAGGGACAAATTCCCTACAGCTCGTCGGTGAGCAAGAGAAGGAAGCTTTTTGTGTGGGATCATTAATAAGACGAACAGAACTGAATGGGGTCAAAAATGCCAAGTGTTGTAGGAGACGCCATTCCCCAGACGTAAGAACAATATTTTAAAGAGGGTCTGATCTAGGATACATACAGAGTATACAGATTAGAAGAAGAGAAATACCACAGCCCTACTTCACTTTAACAAGCCGTGAACAAGGAAATCTGGCAACTATGCCTTCAGATATAGCGACACACGTTTGCTGTTGTTTAGTCATATGATTTACGTTGAATGACCTGTTGCTCTGTTGTGTTATTGTGAGTAAATCAACTTTTTTGAAAGAAAATATTGTTAAGATAAAGACTAAACCTCTAAAAGGTCTTACTGTGTGAAATTTGTGAGTGACCGGGACAGTTTTTTTCCGCACACATTGCGTAAAAACAAGAATATCTGCGGGTGAAAAGTGCCGGTGTTATAAAGTACTTAAAGTAAATGGCGGCAAATGAACTTGACATTTTGTGGTGGTGCTTTTTAAAAAATAATTAAAATTGAAAGTGTGTTTTAATGATTCGTGTTTGGTTTAATTTTGAAGGTATTTTAGTTATTTTTTAAAAACAGTAACAAATATTAGCATTGGAAATTACCGTAAGTACGTAGGTATACATTTTGGAATTTTGTCGTTCGTTTTGATTTTTGTTATTGCGTTGCATAAGTACTTGGTGCCTGCTTATTAGATACTATTTAGTTACTGTTATTATTATTATTTTCCTGGTAATCTTCTCGGTATTTTCTCAATTTAATTATAAAACTTCTCTTGATGCAGGAGAACCAGCTGTATCTGTTTTCACCTTTCCAAAGGACGAAAACCTTAAAGCCCATTGGCTTAGGAATATTCCTAGACAGTCATGGTCACCCTCAAAATATTCTGTGGTTTGCGCTAAGCATTTTGTAGAAAGTGACATTATTAGAGAGGATGATTATCGCTTGCCAGATGGGTCAATGCAAAAGGTACCTACCAAAACTAGACTAAAGTTAAATGCAGTGCCTAGTATTTTTCCAAATTACAATACCTCAAAATAATTACACTGAAAAATTTTTGTTTTTACTTGAAACTGAATACCTAAATGAATATGAAATTGACAAATCGGTACAAATTTATATAGCCGGTTATGCTGCCCACAAAATTGTAAAAAAAATATAATAATTGTAACATCTGTGTTTCTTTTCTTGTTGAAAGTAAGGGAAACCTAATTGACGACGAATACTTTGATTGTCTACAACGTGGCGGTTTAAAGGTTCCTACAGAAATTGTTAAAGACGTTCTGTTCCATATGTGCGCGATTTTTGAGAAAATTATTAATGACCCTGATACTGAGAGTGACTTCCTAAAAATGGAAAATCAAAAAGCTATCCTGTGTGATCTAACTAATTTAAGCACTAGACAACATGAAGGCTTTAATGATTTATGCTTGCAAGTATTTGTGGTAACGAGAACAAAAATATGTTCATTATGATGTGCTCTATATTTTCAAACATTCTTTTAAATAATTATGTTAAAAAAAGAAATAACAAAAATGCCACAGAAAAATCGGAAACGGCTGAGTCAAAAAACAAAAAAAGGAAACTAGACACATTTAATAAATAAATAAACAAAACTAAAACTAAGTACAATTACTAACTAAATGTTAAATTACACTTGTTTCCTTTTACAACAGCATCATGTTCTTATGCCTTGACCTATGCACATAAATTAATTTGTTTTAGAGTTTAAATATTATATAAATATATTTATTTTTTCAATTATTATACTGATTTAATTATTTTAATGGAAATATCAATACTATTTACGCGATCTTTGAATTGAGCCTTAAATGAATTTAAAAATACGCGCCTCGATACCCGGATTACGGCTCATCGCGCTCGAGGGAAACCGATCTGAATCTCTTGCCGGTTGCGGCGTTGCCAAGTGGTTGTTCACGGCTTGTTAAAGTGAAGTAGGGCTGTGGAAATACTTTTTGGCTGGAAAAAGGAATTAAAACTTCCTTGAAGCTGCCGAGGCTATGGATGTAATGTGTTTATGACAGTTAAGGTTATTCTCAAAGGTAACACTCAAAAGTAACACTCACAAGATTCAACGAGTTTTTGTTCGGCAGAATCTGGCCACTTATATGTAACAATTGAGCACCCGCCAACTTTGTTCGCGATAGCGAACATGACTGTGTTTTGAAGGCATTTAATTGGACAAAATTTTTAACGCCCTGTGCTTGTTTCCCAAATAAAAATTACAGGGTGGCTTAAGAAATTGAATATTAGGGTGTAGGGTACTATCGTCAACAAAACTATGGATAGGATTGGTTATGGAAGAGAAAAGATCGTTGATGTAAAGAAGAAACAGAGTTGGTGCCAGTACTGAGCCCTGGGGCACTACAGCATTATTTGGATAGAAGCTGGAAAAATGACCATCTACCCATTTCCCCTGAATTTGAATTTGTTGAAGAGGTATATATTAAATAGGTAATTGACAACATCCACTTTTTTAAACCAAAGCAAAGTAAATGCTGATAATATAAACTTTATTTTTACACAAATAAAATTTAAAAATTAGGTACTTTTCAATTGTTTCCCAAGTTGTACCCCGGCTTAAATATTCCTAGAAAATTTTGTTGACTTTTAAAATTTAAAAAAATATATTTTCTTTTGGTGGTGTTTCTTTAAAATAAAATGACGTCTAAAAAAACGACAAAAATAATAAATAATCTACCTTCGTGCCTAATTTCATATTCATAGGTTAAATGGTTTTTGAGAATTTGTAATTAGTGAGTGTAAGAATAAATGAATGAATGATTTTTTTTAATATTATAGATTTTTAAAATTCTATCCACCTATAAAATGTATTGCCTTAATTTAGGATAAGTCCGGTAATTGTAGCAGCAAGGTTAACCGCAACAATAAAAAAACAATCTAGAAAAAGTGACTGCAAAATTACCCCATTTTTCGTCCTTGCCAGAGACCTTGAAAAAAATCCTAAAAAAAATTCTGCATATGTCAAATTATTGGTTACGAAAAATCAAGATGAGCATATTTTTTGGTTTTTCGAAAAATGTCAAAAATCACTCCTAATTAGGGGTTGATATGATGACGCAAAACGAAAATATATGAATAAAATCAATAAGAATAAAAGCAATTATTATTCTATTTAATATCTTAAAAAAATATTCCAATCTTGATTTTTCATTAGAGATATTTTGACATATACAAAATATCTTAAGGATTTTTTAGGATCTCTGGCAAACGTGAGAAAAAACATGCTGTTTTTGCGGTCACTCTTTAAAAAAATATATACCAGCCCACTAAATAAATCATTATTTAAGATTATCAGACAAAAACTTACGATCGATAGAAAAGTGCGGCAGTTTAGTTTGAACCACAGCGTAGGTAGTATCATTTAATACATTCACCAACAATTATATCAGAAACCAACATACTGATCATTTCGTTTCGTCATTGTCACTAGCAGCACATTGTATTATTTCAATAATATTTGCTTTTGTCTGCAACACAATCAAATGGATTAAAACCAACACGTGCGATTTCCTTATACGAAATCTCTAATATCTCCTATTTTAGAGAACTTTCGCATGAAGTAAGGTAAATCGGTTGGATTAGTTTATGCATAGTATATCTGCTAATACATGTATTTACTAAGTTTTTTCTTTAAGAATCTCGTTGCTGTGAGGTATCTCAGAACTCAGAAGTGGAAGTTTTTCTTCTTAACATTGGCCTTTCTTCCAAGGTGGTTTCCATTCAGTTTTGCTAACAATAGAATTCTTTAGCTCATTTAAGCCGGTAAATAGGCCTTGTTTGGGGCACCAAAAAACCTTTTAATTTTTATCCTTTATATCTGAACGGCCGGATTCCACAGAACAAAAAATCCTTTATCCTTGTGGGTGTTACTTTAAAGAATAATGGCATTACCTTTATTCGAGTGCGAATAAATTTGTTGTATTTAGTTCATCTTGAAACGCTCCTATGGTAGACTGCTGTGACAGACAGACATGCATAGATCCATAAATCGTAACCTGCAACAATATTTTACACGTCTTGTACATTGCCGCCATTGTCTTTGTTAAGCATTTGTTTGCACCAGTGACCAGGAGCATCTTTCTGAGATTTTGTCAGATCATGTAAAATCCAATAAGGAAGAACCCTCTTTAAGACTAAATATTAATCCAATATCTTATATATGCTGAGGGAACTAATACCGAAGGTTGCCTCAATCAGACAGTATGTCACATAACGATCTTGCATTATTAGTTTTTACCCAGCATTCATGTTTTTTGACACCATAACTGATTCTGAAAGATCATTACGAGTTTCGTCAGTATGTAAACGGCGGCCCTGATTGGCAATGGATGGAGCTCTATTGACGAAAGTAAAAGTAAGTTAATCGATGCACTCCTGTATCGATATAATTCGTCAAAAAAACATAATAAATAGTTATACGAACAAATTTACGAGTTGTTACCATTTTTTTGCTAAAAATAAATGATTTAAGTACTGTTAATAACACAAATTGCACTTAAATAATAAAACAACTGAAAAGGTTATGGTCAAAATATCAGACTTTCTAGTCGAAACTTCAGATGGTACTTGACAACACTCAGGTTGCCAATGCTTAAAATATAAGCAGTGCCCCACATAGCCAGCTTTCAGTAAAATTAAATTAAGTTTAAATAGTATTCATTCCTCTTTTACCTATACACCCTTTATGTATTCTATGTCAGAGTCTAGGTACTAGAAATAATGTTCATCTGTGTGAAAAACGACTTCTTCCACAGCATTTAACTTCCTTCATTCCATACAAGATAGAGCCTTATCACTTATTACCGATTCCAATTTTACAACGAAGCTTTATTTTTTTATACGCCGGTAAGCTGTGAATAACCTAGCTGTCTTTTATAGGTATTTTACAGCATGAGCTTTAAAGAATTAATCAATATAATTTCTTTTTAAGCATAAACCACTAACACCGGTGCAGTGAATTTTGCAACCTTCTTCCCATCATATCGCACACATGTTCGATGCGGGAAAGTTCTGGAGATCGAGGAGGCCACTGAAACAGATTTACACCGGACGCTTCTAAAAAGTTTAAACTAACACGTACGACATGAGGTTGTGCATTGTCCTGCTAAAAAAGTGAATCTTGCGATGTTTGCTAAAAGGGAAGCAGAAGTGGTTGTAAAACTTCGTGGATATAGTGCTGAGCAGTCATGCTACCTCAAATGAACACTAATCGTGACCTGCTGCCATAAGCAATGGCATCCCATACCATAACATCCACAGTGCGATGAAAATATGCCGTTCGATGAAAAATTGAACGTTTTGTCTTTCACCACGTCTTCTCCTTATTCTTGCAAGGCCATCATGAGTACCCAATCAGAATCTGGACTCATCGCTAAACACGACTCAGTTCCATTCCATATTCCATTCAAGTCTGTCCCTACTCCATACTAATCGTTGCCGACGATGCTATGGTGTCAGAGGAAGTACAAGTTGAGGACGGTATAAAAACAGTGCCCTTGTTGCGGACAATCAATTCTAAATGCTAGTTGCCTCAAATAACGATCCTGTCTCGCTGTAGTCTGTCTTTGGAGTCCAGTACCTCTAACTCGTCGATTTCGGCTTTCTTAGAACCTGGCTCGACAATATCTCATTACAGTAGCTTCGTTTCAATTCACCTGATTAGCGATTTCTCTAAAAAAAATCGGCTTTACGTAACCCGATTACCCGACCCCTCTTAAACTTGGAAAGTTGAGTGAAATTAGCGTGTCTGCGAACTCTAGGCATAATAATGCAATGAAACAACAATAAAACAAATGGAATCAAACAAATCCAACACAGAAAAATTACTGAATATTAAGTAAACATGTTCATATTGTTCGGATCCTGATATAACAAAGAAAGCCTACAAAAAAAGTACGGCTCGGAAGGCCTTCAAAATTTTATCGGCGTATACTTCCATGATAGCAAATATGTTTACAAGTTTTTATCAAAATTTATATATAATTCTGGGTGTGGGCATTTTCTAATTCACTTACGGCCGAGTGATGATCGCGTTGTTAAATTTAGCAATGGACTTAGCAGTTTAGAATGTTTAACAAAACGTCATTGTCAGTGTTATTCAATGATTTTAGTAGGCAACCTGTCAAAATCTGACATTTTGCTAAACATTCTAAACCGTTGTTAACTTTTAACAATTTGCTAAGTTGACAACCAATTAGAATGTTTAACAAAATGTCAGATTTTGACAGGTTGCCTACTAAAATCATTGAATAACACTGACAATGACGTTTTGTTAAACATTCTAAACTGCTAAGTCCATTGCTAAATTTAACAACGCGATCATCACTCGGCCGTTAGTATAATAGGCTATTTGCCACCATTAAAAATAAGCTTTAAATTGTGGTCATCCTCTCAGATAATAGTAATAAGAAGCATATTTCTTTATAATATAAAGTAAAATATGCATATTTATTACAAAATATACGTTTTAAAATTCAAATATTTTTAAAATTAATTCAGCGACTGGAACGCTCTGTGATTGGTTACCACTTTTGTGACGTCAGTTGCAAGTCCATAAATGTCACAAGCTTTCTGTTGCGTGTTTTCAGGTGTTATTTTCGATCTTTAACTGTCTAAATAACTGTTTCGTGGTCATTTTTTATAAAAAAATATTTCAAGTAACATAATTATCCGCTTCGTACCTCAAAATGAAAATAAATTTTGTGCAAGCCGATAACAGAAACCTAGCTGAGATAGACGCATTTATGATTGTGCGTTTTTTTTAAATAACGCTGACTACTATGCTACAGAACTCAAAAATGTAAAAACAGCTGTTTAAGTACCTCTAAAAAAATATTTATTTACGTGTTCATCATTCATGGCCAATTGCACCGTTGTGGTTTTCTGTTTTCTTAACTAAGGGACGTTTTGAATGTGACTATTGTCATAATATTTGACACCGTCTCAATGCAACTTAGGTTAAGAAGGGCTTAAAACTGCTTAAACCACAGTGGTGCAAACCGCCGTCAGTATTTCTCAAAATCTTATTGTAGGTTATGTTTATGGAGTGAAGAAATATAAGGAGTACAATCTTTTATGGGAGACGAATTGAAAAAGTGCCCATTGTGTATTTCGTGTACTTTATTATATCAGTTTCAATCTGAAATTCAATTAGAATACCGTTAAGTATAAAAAGAGAAAGTACTAGCTTGCTAGGAATTTAATTTCTAGAACAAACAAAATCATTCTAATCCAAAAGTAAGGTAATACCTTAAAGTATTTATACGTTATCTAAAGGCGATATTTTGTAGTATATAAATCGTTTGGTATTTAAAGCAGGATATTTGTATACTTACATTAAAGTGATCTTCACACATAAAAACATTCAAATGCGATACAAAGCTGTTTGGATCTTTTCGACCTAATTGTAACCACTTTTTTTGCCTTTTAGGATTTGTTGGGACAGATATATACAGTTTTGTGGTGTGTCCAGAGAAGTACATGGTGGCACTATACACCATATATATACCATTTTAGCCAATAAATTAAGAAATTATTAACAAAATTCACTGTAGTTGTCCTCGTTGTTAACTTGATTACTTGCCTATGACGTCACGACGCCATTACAGAGACAGCGTTTTTAGCGCGAATTTTATAATTTAAACTTTAACATTAAGTTTTGTTAAAAGTACAGCAGATTTTTCAGAAATATAAAATGTATTGTGTTTGTTAGGTACCAAAGAATAATTTAAAACTATTTTTCAAAATCAGTCATATTGCCTATTATATCCTTTAACAGCAGCAGCTAACCGATAATAACGACTTCAGTGCTAAAACTGCTTATTCACATTGTCTCAATAATACGGAATATATCTCCTTGAAACACGCTCTATACTCTATAATAAACTGAAACTCTATTCGTATATGCAGCCTCTATATCAACGCTCTATCAGGCAATTGCTGTTCGTATGTAAACAATCGAAGTATAGAGAATCAGAGATTGTCTCTATATGTGTGTAGTGTCTCTACGTACTCGTCTATACATATATATGCGACTCTATGAAATAATGAAATTTCAATGAAGTAATAACAAGTTAATTTAAATGAGTTTTGAAGGGAGGTTTCTTATCTACAAACCCACAAATTTCCATAATATGGAGTTTTCCTTTGTTTAAGATAATGCGCTTTGAATGTATATTTATCCTTTTTACCACCATTAGTTTGACCTGTATGTATGTATGTAACGAAATCTTACAACGTTATTTTTACCTATTTCAGAAAGTCTGTATAACTTAAAAATTAGTACAGGGGTCAAGGGCCCATGCAAAAACAATTATTTTGTAACTTCGTTCTAATGTCCTGACTAGGATCATCAGAATAAAAAAATATTTAGAGTAGATTGCAGGTTAAGTGTATACCACTCACAAAATGTCGGTAAATGTTATTCTTCTTTATCGATATAATTTTAAAAAATCTTTCCACCTAAATAAATGTAAAGCAAATAAATCGTACAATTATGGTACCATAGATGTCGCTACAGCATATTTCTACATGCATTAAAAAATGTTTGAATTATTAGGCCAAACGTATTACAATTGACCCCGATCAAGTTTTTATAAATTAATTTTTGATTTCGAAAAAAATAATAAAAATATATAAAAAAAAACTTTTTAAAGATTAAAAAAAAAAATAAGTAAGACCTCTAAAAATAGAACTTAATTAAAAAAAATAAACAGAAATAAAAAGAATATTTATATTTATAAACAAATACAAGCTACACTTAAAATCAAGAATCTTGATTAAGATTACTTTTGAGGTTGTTTTGAGACTAAAAGACAAGAAAATAAACTATAGTTTAAAAAAACTAAAAATAAACACGCCTTTTTAGCAAACCTAACTGAAAAATAGAAAATAATTTTTAATTTTAAAAACTAAGGTATTAACAAAATAATTTAAATTATTTTATTAATACCTTAATTCATATTTAAATATTACATTAAATTAATTATTTATAATTGATTATTGAGTTATCTATCACTGTAATATAAACACTTTATACTTAAAAATTATTTCTTCTAGTTTTGACAAAAAAGTGTAATTTTCCACTTTTTACTTTTCAACACTTGTGTTGAAAAGTAAAACTATTTAAAACTAGTTTCGAAAAGTCCATTTTATCACCAGTTGTACAAAGAAAATATAAACAAATTTATAATAAAATTCTTAATATTTTCGAATTTTTGATAAGACAAATCGTACTTTAATTTCGATTTTTCAGGGATCAGACTCGACATTGCAATTTGAGCAGCTTCCTCCACATCACTAGGGACATCCAAATTAGATTCCGACATTTTTTGGCTTGAAAAATGTATTATATCGATTTTTTTTCAATTTTTTTTAATAAAGAGTTTTTTTATTCAAAGTTAGCAAATATCTTGTATGGAACACAATAGGAAAAGTTCAGTTTGTGTAACTCGCGGTACTTTGCGGGTTCTCGCTATGCTTCGCCCGCAGAAATAATGTGGAAAGAACCATTTTCCGCACGCTCGCAAAAAGAACTATTCTACTTTTTAGTTCGGTTTGCTACAAAAGCATTAGTTTTTTTTTAACTATGATTTATTACTTGTTTTATAATACAAAAAATATATCTTTTCTTAACTATTATGTAGAAATATATTCTACTGTGTTCATTATTCCTTATTTCTTCTTTTGTTTTATAATTTCTTTCCATCTTATCTATAAAATCAAACAGTTGCATCTTTCTTTATGGCTAAGCCCACGACAACTAATTTTTAAAAAACAATAAGCACGTCAACACAAATCTTCACCGATTCAACATCTTCATCAGCACGGATTCAGTGGTTGGTGGTTAGTTTTATTACATTTATCCTTTGCCATAAACTACACACTTTTACTGGGTGGTGCGTTCGTGAATTCTGCTTAGTATGAAAAATGATGTTAAAACTCTACACAATCGAAACAACATTTTTAGAAATTTGTTTTTTTTTATGTTAATTAAACTTGGTTCAGGTATACCATTAACCGAAATACACCTAATGATAAACTTTTCTTACCATTATTGGCGAATAGCGTAGCCTCGAGCCATTTTATTTATTTTTTGGCATTATTTTGTCATCAGTTTTTTGATATTAATATAATGGTTTATTTCTTATATGACATTTATTTTTTTATTAGTTATTTATTTAAAAGGTACTCCCGAATTAACTAGATAAACTTAACGGCCGAGGCTTGACCGACTTTTCACGGTTCAGTAACGGCTGCCAGATATTTGGAATATCGATGCTAGGCTTGATAAATACATTTTGGTTGTTTACAATTATTACAGCTTCTTAAAATTTTATTTTCTTTCAGTGAGTTTCTTTTTAAATAGCTTTTGCTCCCGACCATTGTATGCAGTGTTGTTTTGACCATGCGTGTTCGGCAATCCTAATTTCGACGTTTCACCTCGTTCCGCATGTTTTCTGTCTTCTTTGACTCTAACTTTAAGTGGTGTTTTCGTTTCCCCGATGTATACCTCACCACATTTGCAGGGAATTTAGTAGATACAGTCATTATTTAAAACAGTGTTGTCTGGTCTCGTCTTAGTAAAAATGCTTCTTAGAGTAGTTTGTGATTTAAATGCCGTTTTATTGCTATACTTATTTGCGATTTTGCGGATCTTTTCCAAAGTTCCTTTAATATATGGAATTGTCATAAATATTTGATCATGTGGAGTTTCGTTTAAATTAAAGCTTTTTGTCTTTTTTTGATACTTTACGATCGTTTCCTTTACCAGTCTCTCACTGTATCTGCTTAAGATGCCTAGTTATATTACTTATTTCCTCTTGCAGGGATTCCTTGCTGTAACATAAGGTCACTGCACGATTGTATAAAGTAAGTATGACTCCCTGTTTCGTTTCGTTAGATTGATTAAAATTCTGATGTAAATATTGTCCAGTGTGGGTAGGTTTTCTGTATACTGAGGTTTGTATATGTTCATTATTTCGTTTGACTAGAACATCGAGAAAAGGTGAATTTAATACCAGGTCGGAGGCAATATAAATGTTTTAAGAAACTTTCCAGTTCTTCATCATTACCTGTCCATACAATAAAAGTATCGTCAACATATCCTAGCGAAACTTTTGGTTTAATAGGTGCAGTTCTAATTGCGTGTTCCGCAAATCAGAAAGAAGGAAACGATCGAAAGGTATTAAACAAGACTCCACATGGCCAAATATTCATGACAATTCCGTATATTAAAGGAACTTCGGAGAAGATCCGCAGAATCGCGCATTTAAATCACAAACTACTCTAAGGAGCATTCTTACTAAGACGACGACCGTGAAAAGTCGGTCAAGCTTCGGTGAACAAGGGATAGTAAGTCTAAGATTTTAGTGTTATTAAAACCATAACACTTTCAAACACACGATGAAATACAATGCACAACGAATTGCTCTTAAAAAGATGGACATTTGCTCTTGTGTTAGATAACATGTGATAGACATGAAAGCGTATAAATGTAGAAGAGATCAAGTTAGAGAAAGGTGTACGTCAGGGAGAAATAATATCACCCAAACTTTTCACACTGGCGTTGGAAGATGTCTTTAAAGAGCTGCAGTGGGACTGGGTTGGAATAAATATTGATGGAAGATATCTAAGCCACCTTATAATTGCCGATGACATTATTCCTATTAGCAGCAATCTAAATGAACTTCAGAAAATGCTATTGTCTCAATATGACCTCAATATGAACTATAGTAAAACAAAAATCCTTTGCAACGATCAGACACACAACTATCACAGTAGGAAATCAGGACATTGAGTTTGTGGACCACTATGTGTATTTGGGACATACCATTAAGCTGGGAAAGGAAAATTAATTAGCATAAATTAAGAAAAAAATTGCTCTTATCTAGGCAGCTTCTGGTAAATTACAATATATAACGAAAAACAGAGAAATTCCTATAAACCTAAAAAGAAAAGTAAGAAACGATGGCTCTCACACAAAAACACGCTGAACAACTGAAAGTAAACTAAAAGCAATGGAATGAGCAATGCTTGAAGAATGTCTTAAGGATAAAATAACAAACGTAGAAATAAGACGAAGAATAGGAATAACGGATGTTTTGAAGCTAGCTGCACAATTAAAATGGCAATGGGCTGGACATGTTGCCAGGCAGGATATAGAAAGATGGGCAGCAAGAGTCGGAAGATAAAGACCAAGACAAACTAAAAGGAGCGTCGGCAGACCTCAATGACGATGGGCTGATAATATAAGATAGATTGCTGGCAAAGAATATTGGAGAGACCTATGCCCAGAAGTGGAATAGTAAAGACTAAGAAAAAAAAAGAAGAAGATAAATGTAGTAGACACTACAAAGAGGATGGACAAGATCTCTTGTTTCTTGGCGTCATCATGTCAATGTTGTTTGTTTCACTTTGCAGTTTAGCAACACTATCTAAACTTTGCTCGCTGTTAGTTCTGGTTAGTAGTAAATTAGCAAAAATATCTACATTTTGCTTGAAATTAAAGGATTTTAAATGTTTGCATAAGAAAAGTGTTTAGTAAAAAATAATTAGGTGGCTATTTTAGAAAAAAAGAAAAATCATTTTGCAAATTTTGGGAGTTGACAATAAAATTTAGTTAACTTTAAAAAAAAAACAAATAGAGGATTTGCTTTTAATAGTTCCATCTTTTCTGGGAGAGCTGCCAAATATATTACCTTTTTTTCGCAATTTCCAATATAAAAATTTTCTTTACCAAAAGCTTCCCCTTAATCTGGTATATATTTGAAGTGCACTTGAGTAGAAAAACACTTAAAAAACTTATCATAAAATGAAATCTAATTTCCGTAAGTAGCTAAAAATGATCATTTTAATGATTTACTGTACCAAAATCTACTATCTGTCTTTCTCTAACTCATGTGAACTTCTAGAAAGTTATAAAAATGTCTGGAGCGATCTAGAAAGTTCCAAAATATGTGCAATTATTGTAATCGATCTAGAATGTTTAA